>CM048744.1:923500412-923569902 GCA_026315105.1 Locusta migratoria | reverse complement strand
AAGTGTCCTTTTTTTTCCCCCAAGTGTCCTTTTTTTCCCCCAAGTGTCCTTTTTTTCCCCAAGTGTCCTTTTTTTTCCCCAAGTGTCCTTTTTTTCCCCAAGTGTCCTTTTTTTCCCCCAAGTGTCCTTTTTTTCCCCAAGTGTCCTTTTTTTCCCCAAGTGTCCTTTTTTCCCCCAAGTGTCCTTTTTTTCCCCCCAAGTGTCCTTTTCTTTTCCCCAAGTGTCCTTTTTTTCCCCAAGTGTCCTTTTTTTCCCCAAGTGTCCTTTTTTTCCCCCAAGTGTCCTTTTTTTCCCCCAAGTGTCCTTTTTTTCCCCAAGTGTCCTTTTTTTCCCCAAGTGTCCTTTTTTCCCCAAGTGTCCTTTTTTTCCCCAAGTGTCCTTTTTTTCCCCCAAGTGTCCTTTTTTTCCCCCAAGTGTCCTTTTTTTCCCCCAAGTGTCCTTTTTTTCTCCCCCAAGTGTCCTTTTTTTTCCCCCAAGTGTCCTTTTTTTTCCCCCAAGTGTCCTTTTTTTTCCCCCAAGTGTCCTTTTTTTCCCCCAAGTGTCCTTTTTTTTTTCCCCCAAGTGTCCTTTTTTTCCCCCCAAGTGTCCTTTTTTTTCCCCCCAAGTGTCCTTTTTGTTTTCCCCGGCCTCCAAGTGTCCTTTTTTTCCCCCAAGTGTCCTTTTTTTCCCCTCCCAAGTGTCCTTTTTTTCCCCCCAAGTGTCCTTTTTTTCCCCCAAGTGTCCTTTTTTTCCCCCAAGTGTCCTTTTTTTCCCCCCAAGTGTCCTTTTTTTCCCCCCAAGTGTCCTTTTTTTTCCCCCCAAGTGTCCTTTTTTTCCCCCAAGTGTCCTTTTTTCCCCCCAAGTGTCCTTTTTTTTCCCCCCAAGTGTCCTTTTTTTTCCCCCCAAGTGTCCTTTTTTTCCCCCCAAGTGTCCTTTTTTTTCCCCCCAAGTGTCCTTTTTTTCCCCCCCAAGTGTCCTTTTTTTTCCCCCCAAGTGTCCTTTTTTTCCCCCCAAGTGTCCTTTTTTTCCCCCCCAAGTGTCCTTTTTTTCCCCCCAAGTGTCCTTTTTTTCCCCCCAAGTGTCCTTTTTTTCCCCCCAAGTGTCCTTTTTTTCCCCCAAGTGTCCTTTTTTTCCCCCAAGTGTCCTTTTTTTTCCCCCAAGTGTCCTTTTTTTCCCCCCAAGTGTCCTTTTTTTCCCCCAAGTGTCCTTTTTTTCCCCCAAGTGTCCTTTTTTTTCCCCAAGTGGTCCTTTTTTTTCCCCAAGTGTCCTTTTTTTTTCCCCAAGTGTCCTTTTTTTTTTCCCCCAAGTGTCCTTTTTTTTCCCCAAGTGTCCTTTTTTTTTCCCCAAGTGTCCTTTTTTTTCCCCAAGTGTCCTTTTTTTTCCCCCAAGTGTCCTTTTTTTTCCCCAAAGTGTCCTTTTTTTTCCCCAAGTGTCCTTTTTTTTCCCCAAGTGTCCTTTTTTTTCCCCAAGTGTCCTTTTTTTTTCCCCAAGTGTCCTTTTTTTTTCCCCAAGTGTCCTTTTTTTTTCCCCAAGTGTCCTTTTTTTTCCCCAAGTGTCCTTTTTTTTCCCCAAGTGTCCTTTTTTTCCCCAAGTGTCCTTTTTTTTCCCCAAGTGTCCTTTTTTTTCCCCAAGTGTCCTTTTTTTTCCCCAAGTGTCCTTTTTTTTCCCCCAAGTGTCCTTTTTTTCCCCCAAGTGTCCTTTTTTTTCCCCAAGTGTCCTTTTTTTTTCCCCCAAGTGTCCTTTTTTTTCCCCCAAGTGTCCTTTTTTTCCCCCCAAGTTTCTTTTTTTCCCCAAGTGTCCTTTTTTTCCCCAAGTGTCCCTTTTTTTTCCCCAAGTGTCCCTTTTTTTTCCCCAAGTGTCCCTTTTTTTCCCCCAAGTGTCCCTTTTTTTCCCCCAAGTGTCCCTTTTTTTCCCCCAAGTGTCCCTTTTTTTTCCCCCAAGTGTCCTTTTTTTCCCCCCCAAGTGTCCTTTTTTTCCCCCCCCAAGTGTCCTTTTTTTCCCCCCCCAAGTGTCCTTTTTTCCCCCCCAATTTTTTTTTCCCTCCCAAGTGTCCCTTTTTTTTCCCCCAAGTGTCCCTTTTTTTTCCCCAAGTGTCCCTTTTTTTCCCCCAAGTGTCCCTTTTTTTTTCCCCCAAGTGTCCTTTTTTTCCCCCCAAGTGTCCTTTTTTTCCCCCCAAGTGTCCTTTTTTCCCCCAAGTGTCCTTTTTTTCCCCCCAAGTGTCCTTTTTTTCCCCCCAAGTGTCCTTTTCCCCCCAAGTGTCCTTTTTTCCCCCAAGTGTCCTTTTTTTCCCCCAAGTGTCCTTTTTTTCCCCCCAAGTGTCCTTTTTTCCCCCCCCAAGTGTCCTTTTTTCCCCCCCAATTTTTTTCCCCCCAAGTGTCCCTTTTTTTTCCCCCAAGTGTCCCTTTTTTTCCCCAAGTGTCCCTTTTTTTTCCCCAAGTGTCCCCTTTTTTTTCCCCCCAAGTGTCCCCTTTTTTTCCCCCAAGTGTCCCCTTTTTTTCCCCCAAGTGTCCCCTTTTTTCCCCCCAAGTGTCCCTTTTTTTCCCCCAAGTGTCCCTTTTTTTCCCCCAAGTGTCCTTTTTTCCCCCAAGTGTCCTTTTTTTTCCCCCAAGTGTCCTTTTTTCCCCCAAGTGTCCTTTTTTCCCCCCCCAAGTGTCCTTTTTCCCCCCCAATTTTTTTCCCCCCAAGTGTCCCTTTTTCCCCCCAAGTGTCCCTTTTTTTCCCCCAAGTTTCCCTTTTTTTTCCCCAAGTGTCCCTTTTTTTTCCCCAAGTGTCCCTTTTTTTTCCCCCAAGTGTCCCTTTTTTTCCCCAAGTGTCCCTTTTTTTTCCCCAAGTGTCCCTTTTTTTCCCCAAGTGTCCCTTTTTTTTTCCCCCAAGTGTCCCTTTTTTTTCCCCAAGTGTCCCTTTTTTTTCCCCAAGTGTCCCTTTTTTTTCCCCAAGTGTCCCTTTTTTTTCCCCAAGTGTCCCTTTTTTTTCCCCCAAGTGTCCCTTTTTTTTCCCCCAAGTGTCCTTTTTCCCCCCCCAAGTGTCCTTTTTTTTCCCCCCCAAGTGTCCTTTTTTTCCCCCCCCAAGTGTCCTTTTTTTTTCCCCCAAGTGTCCTTTTTTTTCCCCCAAGTGTCCTTTTTTCCCCCCCCCAAGTGTCCTTTTTTCCCCCCCCCCCCAAGTGTCCTTTTTTCCCCCCCAAGTGTCCTTTTTTTCCCCCCCAAGTGTCCTTTTTTTCCCCCCCAAGTGTCCTTTTTCCCCCCCTAAGTGTCCTTTCCCCCCCCCAAGTGTCCTTCCCCCCCCCCCCCCAAGTGTCCTTTCTTCCCCCCCCCTAAGTGTCCTTTTCCCCCCCCCTAAGTGTCCTTTCCCCCCCCCCCCCTAAGTGTCCTTTCCCCCCCCCCCCTAAGTGTCCTTTCCCCCCCCCTAAGTGTCCTTCCCACCCCCCCCCTAAGTGTCCTTTACCCCCCCCCCTAAGTGTCCCTTCCCCCCCCCCCCTAAGTGTCCTTTCCCCCCCCCCCTAAGTGTCCTTTCCCCCCCCCCTAAGTGTCCTTTCCCCCCCCCCCCCCTAAGTGTCCTTTTCCCCCCCCCCTAAGTGTCATTTCCCCCCCCCCCCTAAGTGTCCTTTCCCCCCCCCCTAAGTGTCCTTCCCCCCCCCTAAGTGTCCTTTTCCCCCCTAAGTGTCCTTTTTCCGCCCCCCCTAAGTGTCCTTTTCCCCCCCTAAGTGTCCTTCTTCCCCCCCCTAAGTGTCCTTCCCCACCCCCTAAGTGTCCTTCCCCCCCTAAGTGTCCTTCCCCCCCCCTAAGTGTCCTTCCCCCCCCAAGTATTTACCTTCAACCTACAATTACACTTCAACTTGTTATTCTTTTTGTCAAGTGAACATTACTGTAATTGGATGTATGTTCACCCTCCTCATGTGCAGTTATTCAGTTTATTATCTGGGTAAAAAAATTTGTTTTAGCTCTTTTTTAGTTCTTCGCCTTTTTAACATGCGAAGTGAGTTGAGGTAATGTTTCATGGGTAGAAAGAAGAAAAAGTTGTAGGGACAAATGGTGTTTGATCACATGATCGCCTGACAAATGTCAACTTAGATTGACCCCCCCCCCCCCCCTTTCCCCCACCCAGGGGGTGATGAGAGTGGCGTTACTCCTTGCTGCAAGTGCAGAACTCTGTTTAAAGACTCATATTATTCTTAGTTTGTTTAATTACTTTATTGCCTTTTAACTTGTTGCAAATAATTTTATTGATGTTCTTTCCTTTGTCATGTTAAGTAATGTTTGAAGAGGAGTACTGTATTATGACAATAAAGTGTTATACAGATCATACATACACTTCAAGCATTAATGTATTTATTATGACTGCTAAATAACATTGGGAACTGTTTTACAGGCTGGAAGACTCTACTTCTGTAACTATCCATTTGTGTTTGATGCTGCTGCAAAAACACTTCTTCTGGAGACAGATCAGTCTTTGCAGGTCTGTATACTTACTACAAATAAAGTCATACAAGAAAGTATGTATGTTAAGTAAAGCTTTTCCATGTGTAATACATCATTTAGTTTAAAAATGTCCAATATTGAGCAACGAAATCAATAATTACACTATCTTGTATAGAATTAATGATAATTGTGCAAACTGTCCATACATTCATTTCTGCACAGTAGATGGCATCCAGTCAATGTACAACAATGTCAGTACTGATGTCAGGGGCACCTACCAAATATGGTAATGTTTGCTGGGTGGACCCACATCCACAGTCACTAATCACAGGTTCACAGGCAGTGCGGGATAGTGCAGAGAAGACACCTAACAGCAAGCGGAGAAGTGGCCGAACGCATTGAGGTGCTATACTCCGAAGTGCAAGGCCGCTCCCATTGGGTGTTCGAATCCTCCCTAGGGCATGGATATTTGTGCTGTCTTTAATATAAGTTAGTTTATTTGTAGTTTGTAAGTTTAGGGACTGATGATCTCGCAGTTAACTCCCCATAAGCTTAACAAACATTTGAACTTTTTGACACCTAACAGACTCTCAGCAGTGGAAGCATATACTGTAAGAACAATGGAAGCAGGAGAGTTTCAAACTGATGGGGTCTGATAGTTGAATGTGAATTATTATAATGTGTCCCTCACAGAAGGGAACACCTCGAAGTCACCATTATGCCCACCTGGAAGGTTGAACAGTGGGCCAAATGTTCTTTTCACAGATTACTCGCTATTCAGTCTAGAGTGTTATTCGCAAATGTTTCACATCTGGAGGGAATATGGAACACAAATTTCAGGGACCTGAACATTCTGGAAAGAGTGTGATATGAAGGAGGGTTATTAATGGTGTGGTCTAGGGACTATTTTGACCACCCAAATACCTCTTTATGAAATTGTGAGGGTGAATCAGTGAGGTTTTAACTGATGTCGTGTGTTGTGACGGGATTTTGGAATCTTGTTTGCAGTTGTTGCAAGGTGCTGTGGGCCCAGTAGTATTGATAGACAATAATGCTTGACCTCATTGTGGATGGGTGGGCTGAGGTTTTCTTCAAAACTAAAGGTGACTTATGCATGGTATGCTTGCTCCTTCTATTTGAATCCCATAAAAAGAACGTCTGTCACGTCATGCCAATATCCACCTGCTCTCAAAACACGTGAGCACATCTGCGGGAAGAAAGGATATTGTTTGCCTCAACATCAGATCATGTCAGAATTTGCAGCATGGCCTGCCTTTTTGAGGCCTGTATTTCCACCAAAGATGTTCATGCTCCATACTGAGCACATCACCTAGTTATCAGAATGTGTGCAAATCTGAAAAAGCTGAAAAACTGAAGAAAACAATGTTGTCTACCACTGTGCTGTGCATGTGGCATTTGTTTCCATTCTGTATTCTTTACATTTTTCTGTTCAACTTGTTTGTGATAGTTTGTTCAAAAATAAAAATATCCTTAAAAAATTTTGGACACCATTGTATTTAACTGCAAAGCTTTGGCTACATATGGGTTACCTCAGAGGCAAACTTAATTTGTTTAAATACACTGTACATCTGAAAAACAATGATTGTAAATTACTTTGAAGCATTTATTTGTCCACATTTAACAACACTCAGTATGTTTGCCATCAGTGACAAAACATCCTATGTATTAGTTAAGTATTGTTTGCATTACACAGATGGGACTTACCCTAATAGTACAACACCAGTCCAAAAATTACCCAGGCCTCAACCTATTGTAACCTACTTGCCACACACACATCAGTGTTCCTTCCACCCTCTATTCTTATACCTCACCCATTAGTTGTATATTTAGTGTTCCATCTGTCTAGTACCTACATCATCTGTGAGGTCACCTGTATCCATCCTCCACCACTGTCTCACATGCTTCTTTATTTCCCTTTCTTATCCCACCATTGCAGACTGTTACTTGGAATGCAGCAGTCATAGATGACACTTGTGTTATGTAAATTGAGCTTCTATGCTTTTATAAATGGTAGTGTGTTTCCTCTGACGATCGCTGTGGCTGAAGTTAAGTTGTGTGTGTTTGAGTATCTTTTCATGTGGCTGTCACAGCTTGATGAACATCTTTGCGTTGAGTTGCAAATTTTGCTCATTATATTGATGAATTCTTACCTAGACTTTCCATTGTTAGAGATTCGCTGATCAACATACTCTAACACTACTGCCTGAGCCATGCTGAACACCATCAAATATGTGTTTATTTTAGTCACTGAATAAACTTCCTTAGAGTACCTGTTTATTTATTTTATTTATTTGTTTTTTCTGTTCCATAGGACCCACTTTAGGAGTAAGACTCCATGGTCATGGAACAAGTCAATACATTAATTGTTACACAATAATGGTAATAGAAAAATTTTAAGTAGTCCTTTGCACACGACAATCTTAAGACAAAGTGAAAAGAATCAATAAAGAAAAAATAAATTAGCTTAATTGTTTAACTTTTCTAGGAGTTCCTCGACAGAATAAAAGGAGTGAGCCACGAGGTAACTCTTCAATTTAGATTTGAAAGCATGTGGATTAGTGCTAAGATTCTTAAGTTCTTGTGGCAGCTTATTGAAAATGGATGCCGCAGAATACTGCATCCCTTTCTGCACAAGTGTTAAGGTGGTGTGGTGCAAATGTAGATTAGACATCTGTCTAGTATTCACCGAGTGAAAGCTACTAAATCGTGGGAATAAGCTGTTATTATTAACAACAAACGACATTAAAGAAAAAACGTATTGTGACGCCAGAGTCAAAATTCCCAGACTACTGAAAAGGGGTCGACATGACGTTCGCGAACTTACACCAGATATTGCTCGAACCGCCCGTTTTTGAGCCAGAAATATCCTTTTTGCATCAGGCGAGTTACCCCAAAAAACAATGCCGTACGTCATAAGTGAGTGAAAGTAAGCGAAATAGACTACTTTTCGTGTTGAAAAATCACTTATCTCAGATATTGTTCTAATGGTAAATATAGCAGAATTTAGTTTTGGAACAAGATCCTGAACATGGGCTTTCCATGACAGCTTACTGTCTATATGAACACCTAGAAATTTGAACTGTTCAGTCTCACTTATCACATGCCCATTATGTGTAATCATAATGTCAGATTTCGTCAAATTATGTGTTAGAAATTGTAAAAACTGAGTTTTACTGTGATTTAACATCAACTTGTTTTCTATTAGCCATGAACTTATCTCTTGAACTGCATTATTTGATACTGTGTCAATATTACGAGCAACATCCTTCACTACCAAGCTGGTATCATCAGCAAACAAAAATATTTTACAATCACCTGTTATACTCGAAGGCATATCATTTATATAAATAAGAAACAGCAATGGTCCCAAAACAGACCCCTGGGGCACCCCATACTTAATTGTGCCCCATTGGGATTGCACGTCATAGCCATTTTCTACATTGTGGAGAATTACCTTCTGTTGTCTATTATTAAAGTAAGAGGTGAACCAGTTGTGGGCTACTCCCCGTATTCCATAATGTTCCAACTTCTGCAACAATATTTTGTGATCAACACAATCAAACGCTTTTGTTAAATCAAAGAAGACGCCTAATGTCCGTAGCCTCTTATTTAACCCATCAAGTGCCTCACAAAGAAACGAAAATATAGCGTTTTCGGTCGTTAAACCACTTCTAAAACCAAACTGTACGTTTGACAGGAAATTATGTGAACTGAAATGATCAATTAATCTTGAATATACAGCCTTTTCAATAACTTTGGAAAAAACCGATGGCATAGAAATAGGTCTGTAGTTGTCTACATTATCCCTTTCTCCTTTTTTATAAAGCGGTTTCACTACTGAGTACTTTAATCTGTTAGGAAACTGACCATTCTGAAAGGAAAAATTACAAATATGGCTTAGTACTGGGCTAACATATGGAGAACAGTACTTTAGAATTCTGCTAGATACCCCATCATATCCACAAGAGTCCTTAGTCTTTAAAGTGATTTTCTCAAGAGTTTGCTTCTGAGTTAAAAAATTCAAATGTTTGTAGAGATTATGGGACTTAAATACGGGGTCATCAGTCCCTAAACTTACAAACTACTTATGAACTAGCTTATACTAAAGACGGCACAAACATCCATGCCTGAGGGGGGAGGGGGGCATTCAAACCCCTGGCCGCAGTGGCCATGCAGACCGTGACTGGCACGCCACAGACCGCTTGGCCACTGTGTCCAGCTGAGTTTCACACCCAACTATATACCCAATTTTAATGAAAATTATCTTATTGTTGGGTGGTTTTCTTACTTGACTGACCTGAACACAAAACTGTATTCTGAGAGACAACAGTGTTCCTCCTTCCTGCCATTGCACAAATATAAAAAATATTTCTTCTTGAACTTCAAAAGAATCTTAGAGAGTCATTACTAGCAAATTTTTTATTCAAGTGATGCAATTCTTGAAGAATTCTTTTCTTTTCTTCAGCAGATATTGCATAGTACCATATACAATGATCCCATCGAATAAAATCCAATAGTTTCATATAGGAATGTATAAAAATCTGTTGCATAGTTCTTTGTTTTAGACTTTGGACTTAAATGAACTTTGTTTTGTTCATCAATGTAGATGCAGTCTGCAATGAATCAAGCGGCTACACAAGTTTTCACGACAATGCTGTTCAATCCTGTGATGGCAACTAATATCAGCACTTTCCTGCAGTTACATGTCAGCAGAGAACACTTAGTCCAAGATACACTTCAGGAACTAGCTAAATATAGCTCATCCGACTTGAAGAAACCATTAAGAGTAAGTAACATTATCGTTATAAACATTTATGTACTAATAAGTATAAAGGATTTAATTCCAAAAAGTCAAGTTTGGGGTAAGTACATAGATTCCAAAAATACTCACAATCGATTGATATAAATGATTTAAGGAGTTCATTCAAATAATTCTATATTTTGATAATATCCTGGTTCGAATAGTATTGAATGGATAAGTTTTTATACAGATTTTTGAACTGTATTTTCTGTTTTCTTAGAAATCAAGAATATGGACTTACATTCTTTATACTTATCAGGACAGATTTTTTTGGTTATGCCTGGCCATTTGTTTCATATATTGTAAGTACTACACTTCTGACCTCTTACACAGGAGTTAGATCAAAACCAAAAGAAATTGAGATGCTTTTCACCAGAAGCTATCTGCTTTATTTCTTCTACAGCCTGTCAGACTGCAGTGAAATGTGCAGAGTTCTTACTCTTACTTGCTGTGCTTTCTAGGTATGACTCCGAACCTACTCTCCGAAATGTTACTGTGTCAGAATGGTCCATTGACTGTGTTAAATACCACTGTGGTGAAATGTGTGTTGGATTCAAAGAACCATTTTCTCAGAAGTTATAGAATACCAGGTGTTATATATCAACATCATACTTTAGTCATTAAGGAAGGAAGAAAAGGAAGAAGAACAGGGCGTAACATCCCATCGATTTTTCATAAAGACCTTTTACAGTAGATGAGGTTGGCATGTTAATGGTTTCCGATGACCTCAGACAGCAGAGTATGCCTTGGCCAAATACAAGGATGTTTTTCTGTAGTGGTCCACATAAAAACACCAGGCAGGAATGTGGCTTCAACACAGTGTCGATCCCGTACATAGCTTTGTCAGGTATTGTTCCTGTAACAAGATGTGTGTGCACTGGACAGACAGCAGATCTGACAGAATAGGTGTTACATGCTTCCAAGATTATGCTGCAAACCCAGGACCCTTTGAAGAAGTTTGGGACCTGGTAGATGACAGCCTGGTGGAGACTCATCTATATGGTACCCCTCCAGACTCTGGCAGCATCTGGTTTAGTAGCAATTTACTAGACTGTGTGCAGATAGGAAGGTGGCAAAGTAGTGAGTTCTGTGCATACAGAGAGGGAGAATACATTGCAACATCACCAGTTTGCCATTTCCTCTGCCCGCTGTCAGCTGACAGCGCCACTGCGGCCACACACTCCTGGCAGTGTTGTCATTCACTCGAGTTGATTCAATCAAGTGGATACGCTACACACCCAGTAGAGAGTAGTGTACTTGTACTTTAATTTCACACTTCAGGTCGACATTCTGATTTCTTAATTTTCATATCTTCTGTGCACTTTCAGAATTAAGCATTTTTCATATGATATATTTCATTTAGACAGTGTCAATACCAATGGCGGCGTGATCTGTTTGCGAAGTTTCAATCACCGATTTTTTTACTTCTGAATGTGAAAATTGCTAGCACCCACCTACTTAGGGAGACATGACCATCCCAATAAAATAAGAGAAATCAGATCGAAAACGGAACGATTTAGGTGTTCCTTCTTCCCGCGCGCTATTAGAGAATGGAACGGTAGAGAAAAGTTATGAAAGTGGTTAATGAACTCTCTGCCAGGCACTTGAATGTGATTTGCAGAGTATCTATGTAGATGTAGATGGTTCCTGAGAAATGATCTTTTTGCTTGTGGTAGAGAGCAACTGAAAATTTATAGGTGTCTTTTTTATATTGCCATGAACATGTATTTGCTGTATAGATAAGTGTGTATAGAAAGCAAATATAATATCTTACCCAAATAAACAAACACTTTAATATTCGTTTTTGTACGCACTGCTGTTCTCTGTGTCACTTCTGTATGATCACAGACAGGAATGAAATGGACACACAATTAAATGATTTGTGAGAATAAATTTTGGTGACAACATTAATGTATTAAAAATTGCAAATGACATTCCATAATAGTATAAATGTACTGGTGAAGCCAGGATCTCAAGAAAATATGAGGGAATAAGCAACATAATTCCTATTGATCAACATATAACAATACTGAAATATGTCAGAGTGAAAATATAAACAGTGCACTCTGTGTTCATCAAGAGTGACATTAATGTAATGTGTCTAGAATTAATGCTATCAGGCGATCATTACATTATATGTTAATCTCGTGAACTATTTATGTCATAGTTTTATACTTGCTGTTTGTCAAGAATATACATAAAAATCTATAGAAATTATTAAACAATAATAATATAGTGAGGACAGTTTACAACTCACCGCAAAGACGTGGCGACAAGCTGCGACAGGCACATACAAAAGATACACACATACAACACATTCAGCTATCGGCCATGGCCTTCTTCAGAAAATAGAGCACTCACGCAATCACACAGGCATACAACACAGTCATACAACCATCACCTCCGACTGCCGCACTTCGAATCACGCTCTGCAGTGAGTTGGGAACGGGAGGGGAGGGGAGGGGAGGGGGAGGGGATAGAAAGGTTACGTCACGGTGGTGGGGATAGGTTAGATGGGAATAACGAGATGCAGCTTAGGAATGGAGTTGGGAGACGGGTGAGGGGAGAAAATAAAATAAAATATATATATATAGAAAATGCATGCACACTGCAAGTACACAAGACCGCATACACACACATACACATGCATGCGCGCGCGCGGACACGCACGCGCACACACACACACGCACACACACACACGCACGCACACACACACACACACACACACACACACACACACACACACACACACACATATACACACACACGATCACACATTCACACACCACTCAAAATAGGCGAGGTTTGGGATAGAGAGGTAGGAACTGTAAGGTATGGAAATATATATATATATATATATATATATATATATATATATATATATATATATATATATAAATAGACGAAGATTACTCACCAGGCGAAGGAGCACAGGTGTGACAGCATCACAAATAAATAAATGAATACACACACACACAATCGCAAGCTTTCGCAACCCAGTTGCGTCTTCAGGCAGTAGGGAAGGAGAGGGAAAAGGAAATGATGAGGGTTTTAAGGAAGGGGGTAAGGAGCCATTCCAATCCCGGGAGAGGAAAGACTTACCTTGGGGGAAAAAAAGGAGGGTAAACAAATGCACACATGCCCACACATTCACACAGGCACAAGTACACCTAGGCAGACATACTGTAGAAAATATATATATATATATATATATATATATATATATATATTATAGAAGGAGACCTTCCAGGTACGAAAATGGTATAAAATAAAGATTTTTGACTTACCTAAAGTACAGGTTGGTCGATAGGAACACTAAACACACACAAAAACACACAACCATTCGAGCTTTCGCCACCAGTGGTGGCTTCTTCGGGAAAAAGAGGGAGGAAGGAGAGGAGAAAGGGAAGGATACGGGTTTTAAGGAAGTGGAAAAGGAGCCATTCCAATCCCAGGAGTGGAAGGACTTACCTTAGGGGACAAAAAGGAAGGTAAACAAATACACACACACTCACACATATCCACATCCAAACACACTTAGGCAGACATTTGTAGAAACCAAAGAAGTTGGACAGAGATGCCACTTCAGGCAGAGGCTCTGTCCACAGAACCGAGGCAAAGATGTTAAAGATGGCGGGCGGGAATTAGAATTTAGCGGAGGTTGAGACCAGGCGGGCAACGGGAAGAGAGAATGTGTTGAAGGGCAAGTTCCCATCTCCGGAGTTCTGAAAGATTGGTGTTGGTGGGAAGTATCCAGATAACCCGGACGGTGTAACACTGTGCCAAGATGTGCTGGCCGTGCACCAAGGCATGTTTAGCCACAGGGTGATCCTCATTACCAACAAACACTGTCTGCCTGTGACCGTTCATGCGAATGGACAGTTTGTTGCTGGTCATTCCCACATAGAATGCTTCACAGTGCAGGCATGTCAGTTGGTAAATCACGTGGGTGCTATCGCAAGTGGCTCTGCCCTTGATCGTGTACACCCTCCGGGTTACGGGACTGGAGTAAGTGGTGGTGGAAGGGTGCATAGGGCAGGTTTTACAACGGGGGCGGTTACAAGGGTAGGAGCCAGAGGGTAGGGAAGGTGGTTTGGGGATTTCATATGGATGGACTAGGAGGTTACGGAGGTTAGGTGGGTGGCGGAAAGACACTCTTGGTGGAGTGGGAAGGATGTCATGAAGGATGGATCTCATTTCGGGGCAGGATTTAAGGAAGTCATATCCTTGCTGGAGAGCCACACTCAGAGTCCGCTCCAGTCCCGGAAAGTATCCGGTGACAAGAGGGGCACTTCTGGGGTTCTTCTGTGGAAGGTTCTGAATTTGGGGGGATGAGGAAGTGGCTCTGGAAATTTGTTTCTGTACCAGATCAGGAGGATAGCCGCGGGATGTGAAAGCTGATAGTAGGTTGTTGGTGTACTGGTTCAGGGATTCGGGACTGGAGCAGACTCATTTGCCACGAAGACCTAAGCTGTAGGGAAGGGAACGTTTGATGTGGAATGGATGGCAGCTGTCATAGTGTAGGTACTGTTGTTTGTTGGTTGGTTTGATGTGGACGGATGTGTGAAGTTGGCCGTTGGACAGATGGAGGTCGACATCAAGGAAAGTGGCATGGGATTTGGAATAGGACCAGGTGAATTTGATGGGACCAAAGGAGTTGAGGTTGAAGAGGAAATTCTGGAGTTCTTCTTCACTGTGAGTCCAAATCATAAAGATGTCGTCAATGAATCTATACCAAACTTTGGGTTGACAGGCTTGGGTGTCCAGGAAGGCTTCCTCTAAGCGTCCCATAAATAAGTTGGCGTACGAGGGGGCCATCCTGGTTCCCATGGCTGTTCCCTTTAGTTGTTGGTATGTTTGGTCACTTTTGAGGGCCAAAACTGTGACAAGTAAAGATCCAGGAGGCAAACGGGTGGGAATGGTGGAGAGTCGGTGAAGGAAGTGGTTGGTATCCTTGATGTGGGAAGGTAGATTTTGGACAATAGGTTGGAGGTGTTGGTCAACTAGGGCTGAAATTCGTTCGGTGGGAGCACAGTAACCAGCCACAATAGGGCGTCCAGGATTATTAGGTTTGTGGATTTTGGGGAGCATGTAAAAGGTGGGTGTGCGGGGTGCTGCTGGGGTGAGGAGGGAGATGGATTCAGGGGAGAGTTTCTGGGAGGGGCCATAGGATTTTAGTAGGGATTGGAGATCTTGTTGGACTTTGGGGATGGGGTCAATCTGGCACAACTTGTAGGTGGAGGAGTCAGAGAGTTGGAGGAGCCCTTCTGCCAGGTAGTCACTGTGATCCATAACTACAGTGGTGGAACCTTTATCAGCAGGGAGGATGATTATATCAGGATTAGTTTTAAGGTTTTGGATGGCTCTTCTTTCTTCTGCTGAAAGGTTTGAGTTCTTGGGAAGGGACTTGGGAAAGGATGGTGAGGATAAGTTGGAGGTGAGAAACTCTTGGAGGGTAACCAGAGGGTGGTTAGGTGGTAGTGCAGGGGGATCTTTGTTGGATGGTGGTATGAATTGGGACAGGCAGGGTTCAATATTGGGATTAGGTAGATTGCGGTCAGAGGGATTGGTGGCAAAGTAGTGTTTCCATCGTAGGGATTATTAAACAGATATCCTCCTGTGCCTGTGTGTGAATACTTGATAAACTAAAAAACTAGCAAACTGTCAATAATGGACAGTATGATTCTTATCAAAGGTCCATGGCAGGGGATGAGTGTGACGAATTAAAGTCTGTGAAACAGAGGAGTACATAATCTTGGGAAATTTGCTGTATGTCTTATGTTTGCCTGGTTCCATCATTCAGACTTTAATAACAATCAGTTGTCTGTGGAACGTAGTGAAGGTAGTGAAACGAGTGAAGGTAATCTGGCCACTCTCCTGCAGCCAAATTCTATCAAGACAGGAATGGTATCTCTTCAGCTCCCGCTCTTTCATCCACGGCCTTCCCCTCCATGCCCACACCCTGGCAAGTGGGTCAGGCCCACAGATTAGGTGCAAAGCCATTGCCCAAGTACTTGGTGTGTTCCATGATGGATGGAGAGGCATTTGCTGCTATCAAACCTCTCTTCTTTCCAAAACACATCAAAGACGAGTTTGGTGAAGTTGAGGCACTGAGCTCTATCTTAATTCGCATGTTCTCCGCGTCCCAGTCGGCTGCACTTGGAGCCTGCCAGCAATTGGGAGACATCCCAGTTAACATCACGCCTCACCATTCCCTTAATATGACACAGGGCATTATTTTTCACAGGGACCTTCTACTTCAATCAGTTGAGGAACTCAGTGAAAACCTGGAATGGCATGGTGTTAAATTTGTTGCAACCAGAGGCCCCAAGGTTAACCGTGTTGATCATGGCTGACGAAAGGGGATACTCTACCTGAGAAAGTAAAGGTAATAATTTATAGACGTGATGTGGAGCCTTACATACCACCACCGATACGCTTCTTCTGTTGCCTCCGTTTCAGACAAACGTCTTCGTGATGCAATACCAACCCTGTTTGTGGTGACTGTGGCCACCCTCTCCATACAGGGACACCTTCACTGCACCACCTAGCTGCATAAACTGCTGAGGCCCACATGCTCCTCACCCGCCTTATTGCCCAGTATATAAAAGAGAATGGAAAATTCAGGAGTACAAGACTCTACATCTCATGTCATTGTCTGAGGCTCGAAAAAAGTATGACTGGTGTCATTGACATCGTTTGCCTCAGTGGCATTATTCCCCCAACTCCCTCTTACCTAACCGCTTCCTTTTACCCTCCCCCCATCCCCCCTCCCCCTCAAGATATCACCCCCTGTAACCACATCCCTGCTTCCCCTGTCCCTGCTGCCCCTGTCCCTCAGCCAAAGAAGAGAACATCTTCTCTGGAATCTACTGGGAAAGGGACTCTCTCAGGGAACCTCCGTCCCCAGCATTCAGAGGAGAAAAGTCATGACAAGCTGAGTAACAATCAGGAACCACACACTCTCAGGGCCTGAAGGCCAGTAGTTCCCTCTTTGACTTGGACATCGCCTCAACCAGCTCCCTTCCTGACGATGACTCCCTCAAAGGGAGAAGATACAGAAAAATCGGCAAAAATCTCAGAATGAAGTCCCAATGACTTCCCAGGTGGTTGCCCAATCAGAGACAGCTTTAGAACTTATAGACATCATAGCATCTTTGGAGCTGATGGCCACAGTTTTGGAGAAGAAATCCAGCTAGGCATCTCCCTATTTATCTAAATGGCTATTCTCCAGTGGAATATTCGCAGTCTCCATGCTAATAGGGCAGAACTGCAGCTTCCTCTGCGAACTTACTCTCCCATAATCATCTACCTGTAGGAAACGAAACTAAACCCTCATGATTCCTTTCAGTTCCACATTTCACCTCAGTCCGTTCTGACCTTCCTCCAGTAGCAGGAATTCCAGTTCACGGGGGTGTTGTGATGCTCATCAGAGAGGACATTCCTTACATACTCGGCTCCAAACTGTAGCTGTCAGACTTTCCCTTCCTGGATTCACCTTCTCACTCTGCAATATCTATACCCCATCATCTTCACTTGCACTTGTCAACCGAGCAGATCTACTTCATCTTATTAGGCAGCTCCCTCTTCCATTCCTGCTGGTCAGCGACTTCAACGCCCACCACCCCATCTGGGGTTCTCCAAGCCCCTGCCAGAGGGGCTCCCCGTTGGTGGATATCTTCAGTCACCTCAACCTCATCTGTGTTAATACTGGTGAACCTACATTCCTATCAGACTCCACACATACCCTCTCTCATCTAGATCTCTCTATCTGTACTCAGCTTGCTCGTTAGCCTGAGTGGTCTGTTCTTGAAGATACACACTCCAGTGACCACTTCCTTTGTGTCATTCACCTGCTGGTGCTCACCCAAACAGGGTGTCCTCGCAACTGGCAGTTTTATAAAGCTAACTGGCAGCTCTTTTCCTCCTTAGCAGCCTCAGGGGGTATCATTTCCCCAGTTCTGACAAACAGGTTGACCATCTCACTAACACTACCATCTTTACCCCCAAATGTTCTATCCCTCATACCCCCACCTAACCATGATGTACCCCTGTTCCTTGATGGAATGAGGCATGCTGTGAGGCAATCAGAGCTAGGAGACGTGCTCTGTGAATTTTTAAATGTCATCCCACACCGGAGAATAGCATTCAGTACAAATGATTGCGTGGGCAATGTCATCGTGTCATTAGTGAAAGAAAACAAGCTAGCTGGTCTTCATTTGGCTTTCAACAGTTTCACCCCCTCTTCCATTGTTTGGGGCAACCTCCATCGGCTTCCTGGCACCTCTGCTCAGTCCGCGATCTCCAGCCTTACTGTTGCAAACAATGTCATAGTAGATCTCATTGCTGTCTCAAACACCATGGGCCACTACTTCACCAAGATTTCCATCTGCGCGAACTACCATCCCACTTTCCTGCCCAGAAATCAGGAAGCAGAAGAAAGGACACTCTCTTTCTCATATGCAAACAACAAATACTAAAACACCGAATTTACGATGAGGGAGCTTCAACATGCACTCTCCTTGTCACGGTCCACCTCCCAAGGACAAGACGGCATTGACATACAGATGTTGCAACACCTGTCTCCAGAGGGCTTGTATTTTCTCCTTTGAATGTATAATCACATCTGGAGGGGGTGGGACATTTATTAGATGGCAATGTGAAGCCAGTCATTTCTATACCTAAGCCTGGAAAGGACAAACATCTCCCTTCCAGCTACTGTCCAATCTCCCTCATCGGTTGCGTTTGCAAGTTGATGGAACATATGATTAATGCTCGGCTCATATTGTGGCTTGAATCTAGGAACCTATCCAAAAACGCACAGTGCAAATTTCATAAGCACCTCTCTGCTGTCAACCATCTCATCACCCTATCCACTCACATCTTTAAACATTTTTTTACTTGGAAAAGGGATATGATACCTGTTGGAGGGCGGAAATTCTGCAAACTTTGCACAGCTGGAGAATCCGGGGTCGTATGCCTATTTTTATTCAGGAATTTTACAAGCTAGTGTATTTAAGTTGCTTGTACGTTCGACCCTGTAAACAGTTTTATTCAAGAGAACGGTGTCCTACAAGGCTCAGTGTTGAGTGTTGTCCTCTTTGCCATTGCAATCAACCCAATCATGGGTTGTCTCCTACCAGGTGTTTCGGCTTCTCTGTTTGTAGATGACTTTGGCATCTACTGCAGCTCCCAACGAATGTGCTCTCTCAAGCAACAACTTCAGCGAAGTCTTGACCTTCTCTACTTGTGGAGCACGTACAATGGGTTCTGCTTTTCCACTGACAAAACAGTCTGTATAAACTTCTGGTGGTGCACAGAGTTTCTTCCACCGACTCTTCATCTTGGCCCATATGTTCTTCCATTCGTCGAGGCAAAAAACTTCCTGGGACTCACGTAAGACAGGAAACTTTGTTGGACCTCCCATGTCTCCTCTTTGGTTGCCCAATGTACTCACTCATTTAATGTTCTCAGAGAACTGTAAAACCACTTGGAGGACCTCCTCACGCCCCTCTTGGCGAGAGGAGTTCATCCTGGCCCAGTTGCAGATCAGTCACTGCCAATTCAGCCACCGTCATTTGCTAACCGCTGACCCTGCACCACTGTGCTCCTGTGGTGAATTGCTGACGGTGCGACATGTTGTACTGTCTTGTCCTAATTTTAATCATCTCCGTGTAGCCCTTAACTTGCCATCTACTCTGGAGGAAGTTTTAGCTGATGACACACGAGCAGCTGCTCGAGTTTTGCGTTTTATCAACATCGCCAATTTATCAAAGGATATTTAACCCTTCTAATTGTTTTTATCTTTTGTTTTTAGCTTTCTCTTGATACTCTCCTATTTGTCAGTTATAAATTTTTTCGAGATCTCTGTTCCGGTCTGGGCGCTAATGATATGATAAGTTGTGCATCCTAAAACAACAACAACAACAACAACAACAAAATTAATGTTCTCAGAGTGCTGTGTGGCACTTCATGGCGTGCGGAATGGTCTACTCACCTCTGACTGTACCATTCCCTTGTCCGCTTGAAACTGGACTATGGGTGTATCGTGTACTCCTCTGCCCGATCGTGAACTTTATGACATCTCAACATGATATATCACCAACGGATCTGTTTGGCAACGGGAGCCTTCTATACCAGTCCTGTTGAAAGTTGATACGCTGAAGCCACTGAATTACCACTATCCTACCGGAGGGACGTCCTACTCAGTCGATATGCAAGCCGATTGTCATCTGTGTGTGTCCACCCAATGCATGCTGCCTTTTTTTATGACTCCCATGACCGTTTATTTGCGTCTTGTCCATCATATCTGTTACCACCTGGAGTCCACTTTCGTATGTTGCTTCGGCAACTAGACTTTGTCCCCTGCCACATTCCTGATGGGTGCTGGCTCCTTCCCACCATGGCTGTATCTGGAGATATGTGTCAACTTTAAACTATATTCACTTCCCAAGGACATTACTGGCCCGGTCTACAGCAATGAATTTCTTGCCGTCCGTACACAACTCTCCAATCGTATTTTTCTCTTCACCAATGGTTCAAAGACCAACCATGGTGTTGGGTGTGCATGGTTCTTGGCGATGAATCCTTCCAATATCGTCTGCCTGACCAGTGCTCGATCTTCACTGCGGAACTCTTTGCTCTATATCAGGCCACCCAGTACCTTAGAGCCACTTGTCTTCTGACAATGTTATCTTCTCAGATTCACTGAATGCTCTTCAGAGCCTCTGCACTCTATATCCTGTCCATCCCATAGTACAGCGGATTCAGAAATGCCTCTACTCGCTAATGGTCAGCGGGACGACAGTGATGTTACTGTCGGTTCCTGGCCATGCTGGAGTGATGGAAAATGAAATTGCAGGTGCTGCTGCAAAGGCAGACATTTCCCTCCCCCGCTTGCTATCTATTCCGTTCCATCGGAAGACCTCCGTGCTGTAGTCTACAGGCAAGTGGTATTGCTCTGGTGTTTGCATTGTTCTTCCCTTCAAGACAACAAACTCCGGGAGATCAAATCCCCTTCCTTACGCATGGTTTACTTCCTCACGGCCCTCTCGCCGTGAGGAAGTCATAATAGCTTGCCTGTGCATAGGACACTGTCGCTTTAGCCGCCACCACGTACTATGTGGTGGTCCTGCCCCACTTTGCGACCACTGTTCTGAACTGTTGACTGCACCACCTTTTGGTGCAGTGCCCTTTATTTAACCGTCTCCGTCAAACTTTGTGTTTTCTGCCTGAGTTGTCTGATGTTTTAACTGATGACCCACACCCTGTTGATCGTGTCTTACTTTCTATCTACCACACTAACATGGGAAAGGAAATTTAACTCTGTCTATGCTTAATACAGTCAGTCATATTTCGTCGTGGGCGCTCATGATCGTAGGAGTTTTGTGACCCCCAGCAATTCTGAATGTATTGTTCTTCTCACTTATGTAAGCTTTCTCTGTCCATATCATCTCTATGGGATTTTAATGACAATGGTACGGTGGCAATCGGATTACGTGGTGCCCATGTTCTTCATTGATGTCGTCTATTTCATATGTACAGTTACTGGCATTGACAAGCAATGGCAATTCTGCTCTCATTTGCAAAGAATTGTGTGCGATATTACTGCTTAATAACCATGCTGTAATGTCAGATTTTTTGGTATGGGTTGTAGGCTCTTTATTGAGTGCACACTGGCATTGTCCATCACAGTAACTGAATTTGGGCTGAGGTATGGCAATAACTGTGCTGTAAACCATTGCTTAAATACATTGTACATCATCTTGCAATGATAAACCTCTGTTCTTTTCAACTTGAAAGCCTTAAATATTAATTCACTAGAGGAAGAAAACCGTGTGTCTGCTGACCCTGCATGTAAAATGATAAAGCAACTGCCTTTATCTATTGGCTTTAAGACCACCAAGGTCACTTCTTATTTTCCAGCACTTCTCTCTATAAGGAATTTTCTCTCATTGTTCATCTTAACAAAATTGAAACCCCAAGTCATTTCATATTCTTAACATTGTCCATCGACTGCCGTACAGGTCCAACTTCTTTTTCTTTTGAAAAACTAACTTGTCTGCAGTTGTATATTCACTCCTTGAATACATATAAAATACTGCCTGGGTGCAGAACGTTCTTTGAAACATCATCTAAATCACCTACTTATTTACTATGATTGCATTGTTCCTTAGCAATTTAAAAGGTGCTGACCCACTCCCTCTGCTGGATGAGTTCACTTCACTGGAGATGCACTGCAGAGTCCTCATTCCCATGCCTCATGCCTCAGCTTCCTTGCTAGACTGTTGGCAATGCTGGGGTGAACACCATGTCTGTTTTTGCCTCCCTTCTGAAGTGGTTAAACACTTGGAACACAATAGATCTTGCTTACTTATTTAATACTTGGCACTTTTCTGAGCTGTCAGCCATAATGTACACTTTGCAAACTAAATAACTTTAGATACATGTCCACTCAAGAAGAAAACAATTACCATACATTCAAAACAATTCAAAAAAGTGAAAAACAAACTGAAATGGTGAAATGATGCTATTGGCTGTGTCGTCATGAGGTATACCGGCTCTTGGAACTCTGAATCACTCCACCACCTGCCTTCCTATCGACACACAGCTGTAACCAGCGGCTAGTAGAGCCTCATTACCCATTTCAGACCAACTGCTGCCATGGAATAGTTCTTAGTATGAGGAGCAGATAAAGACAGAGACCATAGATTATGGTATATTTCTGCATTTGCAGCCATCTACCCATTCCGTGAGCCATCATGCAATGTGTGGTGGATGAATTATCATATCACTACTAGTTATTTAATTTCCAATTCCATTCTCAAATAGAGCAAGGGATAAAGGATTGTATATACGACCCAGATGTATTGTTACTGGGCCACTCTTTTAGTGACGTAGGGGAGCAAGGTAGCACAGCATCAGGGCACAGTGAGTGGTAACTCTACTCGAGACAGTGGTGAGGTGATATCTTGAACCCTCAGCATTATTCTGGTCCTGACAGCAAAATTTCATTGGCTGAATTTTGGATTTCTTGGGTATGGGTTGTGAAGTCAACTAGGACGAATATTAGCACATCACATGCACTGCAGAAGCCATCCTGCACACCTTGTGGGACCAAATTTCTGATCAACATACCAGCTAGTCAGTAGGTAGGAGCCCGCTGTCATCAACTTATAGTTCTCGGGTGCTCCCTGCTTTCTATGTTGTCTGTTTTTTAAGTATGTGCAGTGCCTGGTAAAATGTGACTTGCAACACACTTGTAATGCAAAGTTTCTATCACAAAATAATTTTAATTATAGTGTAACAAGGGCACAGGTTGAGTCCTATTCTGCCATAGCCCTTTTAATTATTTTCAATGAGATACACTACAATAATCTGTATAGTTCAAACGTTGAACCTAATACAAAGAAGTTGTATTAGTAATAGGACATGACATTGCATTTGTTTCAGAATGAAAAAGTAAGTACAGTGTTACAAAATTAAGAAAATTTATAATTTAACATTGACTTATCCAGCATATCAATGAATTACACAGTTTAGGAATTCAAAGTGTAAACAGTGTCAGAGAATGTAGCTATTTATTTTGTTGTAGGAACTTAACTTGGGTTCTTATTCTAATGCAAGACCCAGAACATTGTAGAAAGAAAAAGTGAAATTTAAAAGAACAACCAAAACCAAAAATAATGTGCAATCATCGTTGTAAAAGTGATTTCATAGTCACAGTCTCAAACAGGCATAAACACCAAACACAGTTCAAGGCCCATGGAGAAGACAGGATAAAGAAGGGGGGTGCCTGTGTTATTGTGTGAATGTTCTGTGCCGAAGGCTGGTGGCCAATATTGTTATATGTGTGTGGCTTTTTTATGTGGCTGTCACTAAAGAACCTTACGATATGAACAGGCATATGGTGTAGCTACGGGGAGCACCTTAAGTCCAGTTATAGCAAATGTCTACACAGAAGAATTCAAGAAACAGGCATTGAAAACAGCAAACACACAACCTTTCATTTGGTTCCGCTAGTAGATGATACATTTGTTGAGTGAAGATATGGCAGAGAGGAACTAGATCGTTTCCTTGAATACCTCAAAAGGATTAATTCTAGAATTTGGTTTATCATGGAAAAGGAGGCAGATAAAAAACTGAATTTTCTTGGTGTGTCACGATTAATCCCATTGAGGTGTTCAAGGAAACAATCTAGTTCTTCTCTGCCATGCCTCCATACAACAAACATACCGGTATTGTCTACATAGCACTGGTGTATTCTGCCACCTGTGTCCTGCTTCCCTATCCTTCCTACTTCCTCACCACCACCTCTAGTTGCTCTCTCTTCAGCCATGCTGAGTACTGCAGACCGGCCACAGTAGACAGAGGGGGCAGTCGTGTGTGTGTGTGTGTGTGTGTGTGTGTGTGTGTGTGTGTGTGTGTGTGTGTGTGTGATGCTGACGAAGGCCTTAACAGCCAAAAACTGGAGGTTTTATTCTATTATATGTGCCTTTCTGCAGATCACCGAACATCTCTGTGGTGAGTAAGCAACCTATCCTTCTAAAAAGTGTTGTTGAATCCTTCCTAGAATTTACATTATTGTTTACTGATTTTGACATGTATTATGGACATAGTTTCATAGAATATAAGATGAACAGAACACATTTAAATAAAACCCAATGAAATAGTAAAACATACAGTTAACAAGTTGTTGAGTGAAATAGTTTTCATAAGCTACTTGTAAAAAGAAGACAGCCTTCTCAATATCTGCCAGAGATAGAAAACTGTCTGTGTTTTCATCTGTTTTATTTGTACTTGTTTGAAATTATTCATGAATTAATCACGTAACTAATCTTTTCTTTGTCCTCCTCTGAGACTCAGTATGTCACATTTTTTCAGTGAGTTGCAATATAGCCTATACTTTTCATAGTATTGTTCATATTAGAAAGTATGAAACAAACATTTTGATAATTCATAAGTGTGCATGCCACGTAAGTAACATTAAAAATAGAATTTTTACTTAATCTATGATATATAGTAAACAATTTTCCAGGTAAAATTCCTAGGTGAAGAAGCTGAAGATGCAGGAGGAGTGACTAAGGAATTTTTTCTCTTGCTAATGAGAGAGATATTGGATCCAAAATATGGAATGTTCCGAAATTATGAAGAAACAAGAGCAATATGGTTCAGTGAAGAGTCCTTTGAGGACCCGATAATGTATTACCTTATTGGTTAGTATAGTTTTATTGTAGTTACTATATGTGATTCACATAATGAGTTTTTATCTTGAGACTAGTAGCCATAAAGAAAGAAAAATAATTTTTTGTTATGAAATATGATTGTAAAGAAAAAGTATGCCTACATTTTGTGAGAAAGCTGTTCCTTATTAATAGAAACTGTTGTTTTTGTTAATTATATTATAAAATATTCCGTGACACTCATGCATTGGTCGAACCTGCCAGTAACCACTCTAGCTGCTCACCTCTGAAGTGCTTCTACTGTGTGATGTGACCTTGTTCTTCTCTCATTTAGACTCATCACATAATTTCTGTCGAATTCTTCTGATGTACTTCCAAGACAATAGTTCATATACCAGAGGACTAGCTACACTGTTCCTCTATATTTTGATGTACTCTCCTTGATTGTACAGACTTCTTCTCCTTACTAAAGTTACTATATAAAAAGAGAGAGAACTGATTCTTAATCAGTAGGCATTAACTAATCAATAACTGTATCCTACAAGTTCAGTTGAATGAAATACAATGGGATTTATTTCCCACAAGTACAGTTAGACACTTTATACATCTGTGTCTTAGTATGAACTTCTTACATGAAATCTAACAGTAATGACAAAAGCCAATCAACTTAACATAGAAATTATAACATAAAGATTCCATTATTCTTTTTCTTCTATATACATTGTCCATGCAGCGTCTATGATTCAAATACTATCGCTGCCACTTGCTCCTGACAGGCTGCCCAATACCAAACAGAAAAATAATCTGGGGCAATATTTGACGTCTCATCTGCTAATTATCTTTTGGTCATCTGGCATTGATACAGGTAGATATGTAGTGTAAATGGTTACACTACAACTTCTTTCTTTAAACTGATCTGCTGTAGATTCCAAACACTTAAGTAATACTCAAACTATATGCGCTCGCCTTTACAGACAAGTACATCTTCCCAAAATTCTCCCAATAAACTGAAGTCGGCTGTCCGCCTTTCTCACAATTGTCCTTATATGTTTGTTCCATTTCATATCACTCTGCAGTATTACGCCTAGATATTTGATCCTCAGCAAACAGCTGCAAATTACAAGTTACTCTGTCCATCAGATCATGTATGTCCCGCTTTCCTGGGGCACACCTGACGATACACTCATCTCTGATGAACAGTCACCGTTGAGAACAATGTACTGCATTCTATTACTTAGGAAATCTTCCAGCCAGGCACAAATACATGAACCTATCCCATATACTCATATCTTCATTAGCAGTTTGCAGTGTGGCACTGCATCAGACGGCTTTCTGAAATCAAGGAAAACTCAATCTGCCTATTGCCTTTCATCCATGGCTTGCAAGATGTCATGTGAGAAAAGCGCAAGCTGAGTTTCATCTGAACAATGTTTCCTAAACCCATGCCGATTCATAGAAAGAAGCTTTTCCGCCTCAAGAAATGTACTATATTCAAACTTAGAATATGCTCCAAAATTCTACAGGAAACATGTCAACAATATTGGCCTGTAATTATGCATGTCAGTTCTCTGTCCTATCTTATAAATGGGAGTCACCTGTGCTTTTTTCCAATCACTAGGAACTTTGTGCTGAATTAAAGATTAACGATAAATGCAAGCTAAGAAAGGGGCCAATGCTGCAGAATACTCTTTGTAAAACCGAACTGGTATTCGGCCGGACCAGGAGACTTTTTTGTATTTAGCTCTCTCAGCTGCTTCTCTACACCAGAAATACCTATTACTATGTCCTCCATTTTGGAGTTAGTACGTTGATCAAATGATGTTACATATTTGTGCGGACCTACTGCATGAGAGATTTCTTAAAAGTTAAATTTAGAACTTCACCTTTCCATTTGCTTTCTTTTCCGGAATAATCGAGTGACAGGATAGTGGGCTTTGATCTGCTTATCGATTTTACATAGTACCAGAATTTTTTTGAGTTGTCGGGAAGATCTGTTGCTAAGTTATGGCTCTGGTAATTATTGTATGCTTGATGCATCGATCTTTTTATAGACGCATGAATCTCTACTAACTATTGCTTGTCATCATTTGCATGTTCTTTTTTTGAACGTACAGTGCAAAAGCCTTTGCTTTCTCAGTAGCTTTCTAACATTATTATTATACCACGGTGGATCTTTTCCATCCTTAATCGACTTTACAGGCACGTATTTCTCTAACCCTTTATTTACAACGCATTTAAATTTAGTCAACAATTCATCTACATCCATTGTACCTCAACTAAATGACGTCCATTCATTTTCTAAATGTGAGCCTAACAATTGCTTATCGGCTCTTCGTAACAAAAATACACTCCTAGACTTCTTGTTTGGTTTATGAACTTTGGTCACCATTGACACTATGACGATATTGTGATTAACTTCTGTCTCTACACAGGCCTATTTGTAGTTATAAGGTCTAAAATATTTCCATTATGCGTGGGTTGCCAGTTTAACTGCTCAATACAGTTTTCTTAGAATGAGTGCAAAAGTAGCTCGCAAGATTGATTGTCTGTACCGCCTGAAATGAAACGAGAGAGGTCCCAATCTATACACTTAAGGTTGAAGTCTTCCCTGACTAATATTGCATGTCCCGGATACCTACACAATACAACAGGCATTAATTTTTTCCCTCTATTTTTTGACAAGTGAGAGAGCAAGATTCCATGCATAATTGAAGCAAAAACCATCTCTATTCATAAGGTTATCCTCTAGTCTTATATCAATTGCTTCTTTGATACACAATACCAGCAGCTGGAAGCGCATACCAAAATTACCATTTTTTTAGGATGACAAGTATGTAGGCAGTGTTCAGTAACAATAATTTGTTGGGTGGTTGTTAATGTGTGTGACGTTTATGCTCAATACACCGGTCATGAATAGAGGTCAGAAATGGGCCAAGTATGAGCCTGGTCTTGTGGGTTGCATACACTACAAATGCCTCCCTTCAACCCCACTGTAATTGCGCGTGTACAACGAGCCTAAGTACACTGGCGCAGCCGTCCCATCATACTCGCGGGCTCGTAGTCGTCAGACATCAGCTCCGCGGGTACTCTGACATCATATCCGTACTCACTGTGTCTGTGAGCTAGGTGATTCGACAAGTTTGTCTATGCCTCTGGCTCTATACGTTTGTAATTCGTACAAATCTACTGTATTATTCCCATCTTGATGAGATGTTGTGCACATCACAAAACAAGAAGAACGTCACTGCCTACATAAAAATCCGTGTAGTGCATGCCAGAGGTTACTTTACTTATGAACTTTGACAAAATCAACAGTTTTCATACAATCCTGTGGAAATTTTGTATGCTTGATCTTCAGATCAAGTATTTATCCATTTCTTTCTGCAATGTGTCGAGACAACTACTACATATCATTGTACTGAAGATTGTTTCTACACATTGTTGCTGCACTCTCATTTCACTCAATTATATTTAATAATCCTTCCGCCCCACTAAAATGTTCTTGCTGATCAAGTGAAACATTTGTCACTCCATAGTAAATAAACAATTCATAGAAGAAAATAATTTTACATATACTATAGTTTGATGTAATAAAGGCGTGAATTTATTTTCGTTACTATTACTGTGTATAGCTACCGTGCAGCATCAAAGTAAGTGAAGCATTACACGAAAATGAAGAGTGTGCTGTGGTAAAAAACACACTCCATAGAGTTTTTGGTACAGTTAATGTCCGCTCAAATGTTGTTGTGTTTGAAATTAGACAATATTCCTACTTTTCATTTAAAACTGAGAAGAATGATATGTTACTTCATTTTCTGCCCATGCGCTGTGATAATCACGTGGTCAAATCAATCGTCATATTTCATACTCATTTTGGCGATGAAGTGTTGCTTCGTTCATTAGTGCATTAAAAATTCATATCACAAAATATATGTATTAGAGTGAACGAAAAAACTGGATGATGTCAAACTACTATGAAAATAAGTGTTGCTGATTTTACATCGGAATGACTAAAAGGCAGTTTTCGGAAGTATATGGTATTATATACATGGCCCCCACATTCGATTATGGGCCCTGGACCCAAAATCAGAGACAGGCCCCCCATTCCTGTATTAGACTTGTGTGCTACATTATGTTTTCATGGGAATTTGTTACCCATACTATGTTTAGATTGCAATTTAACCAGAAAATACAGTGTAGGCCTACAGGGCAGTAATTATTTTATTAGTCTGTACTAGACTTCATTTATAAAGTTGTTTTACTTAAAAATGGCGACTGCAAGTATATTTATTTATCATAAAAGTATTACAATAAAATTAGTTACAGAAAATTAAAATTGTGAAACATGTCAGTCATATACACTGGCTACAGAGCTAGACTATTTAATTACTTCCGCACTTTCTTCAGAGTAAGCACCAAGCGAGGTTGCGCAGTGGTAACACACTAGACTCGCATTTGGGAGGATGTTGGTTCAAATCCACCACCTGCCATCCAGATTTAGGTCTTCCGTGATCTTCCTAAATCACTCCATGCAAAATCCCGGGATGGTTCCTTTCAAAGGGCGTGACCCAATTTCCTCCCCTATCCTTACCCAAAAATCCGAGTGTAAGCTCTGCATCTAATGACTACGCTGTCAATGGGACGTTAAACCCTAAGCTTCCCTCCCATTCTGAGTAAAATTCTAAGGGACCAAACTGCTAAGGTTATCTGCTCCTAGACTTACAAAGTACTTTAACTTATGCCAAAGACAACACACTTTCCCATGCCTGAAATACGACTCTAATGTCCAGTAGAAGTGGCTGCTCAATCCACGACATGGTACCATATATCAAGTGGCCATTCCTGCATGGCACTAAAATGATCAGTTACATCAGAAAAGTCAACAGTCTTGACCATCTCATTCTAAATTGTTAAATTATTAAGACAACTTTGGCCTGGTGTGCTCCTTTGCCAAGTTTTCAAAAAGTTCGCCAGTTTACTAAACGACCTTTCAGTTGTAGACACTGTTACTGAAATGGTAAAAGAAAGTCTAATTGCAGTGCATAGTTTTTCTCATATATGGAGTTGAGAAGCTTCGTTGTGCCCCTTTCTGATTGGATACTGTACTATTGATGGTCTTCATGTGTAGCATATTTTGAGAAAAGAATGGTGGCTTTAACTTTCAGTTCATCATGTGGGAGGGCATTCCCTGTGGAGGGTTCGAATAAACCCCCTCGGGCATGGATGTTTGTGCTGTCTTTAGTATAAGTTAGTTCATAAGTAGTTTATAAGTTTAGGGACTGATGACCCTGTAGTTCCATAAATTTAACAAACATTTAAACATTTTTTCAAAATTTGTTCACAGCTCATAAACAGTGTTGTCATGTCTGCATGATAAAATCCAAAAGAGAAAGGAAAACAAATAATTTGAACGCATTTGACACTTTCAACTGAAGTTGTTCAGGTGTCTTTTCATCTGCCCTAGGTTTCCTTTTCTTAACACACCTCTGATGTGATACCAGCTGATCGGCAAGTACTTTAGATGCATTCAAAATGATTTCCCATTAATCTCAAAGGACTGCATTTTTTTTTTTTTCATCTAAATGCCAGAATCATGACGTAAAGAGGTTTTTGAAAGATACTAAGCATTATTTGAGTCCCCAAATAGTATTTCTTGCTAATGTGGACACCTTTTCCACCTGTAACAAGTCTAAGTGTGTGAGGACTGAAGGATAGTGCTTCAAAATAGGTCAAACATGTGCACTGACAGTATCTGATAGCACCAATTTCATTAATCTCTTGTGATAAACACTTTCTCTTAAATATCTGTTTAAAATTTTAAGCTATTAGTTATATAATGTTGTAAAATTTGATTGGATAAAATTATTTTTTCCTGTCTGCATTAAGTTATAATTAAAAAATTAAACTGCATACAGCTGTGTCCGGGCCCCTTTCAGTTCCGGTCCCTGGATCCACTGGTCCACCAACCCCACACTTGTGAGGGGCCATGATTATATAGCATGCCATTGATTTACGTGCTGCGGTGGAGTGTCCGAGCGGATTGAGGGGCTATGCTCCGATGTGCAAGGCAGTTCCCCGTCGGGGTTCGAATCCCTCCTCGGGCATGGATGTTTGTTCCGTCTTTAGTATAATTAGTTTCTAAGTTTAGGGACCGATGACTCCGCAGTAAAGTCCCACAAGCTTAACAAACATTTGAACAAACATTTTGAACTGACGTGAATGTAATTTGCAAGAGACTATTGCAAATGAACCAGAACTAGTAATATTTTTGAGATACCAAAGGCAATGAAAGCTCATAATTGTCTGTGTTTTAACTAAACGAATGCCTTCTTTCATGTATTAATAAAGAATGACCTAGGTTTCGAATCATAAGCTCATTTTCCAGTAAATAACTGATACCAAAAATGAAAACCAAGTAAAGATAAATGTACCAATTTCCGAAGTAATGGAATGTTGACTTGAACTTTAAAATGTATCTTTGAGATTCTGATCTCATTACATAAGGATTCAAAAATTCTTAAGCATTAATTACAGTAACTTTAACAATTCTGAAAAAAATACTTAGAATTTTACCAGTTCCTTAGAAACAAAATGATTGGTCTTTTTTATTTAACAATCTATAAAATGTTTCATTCATTTATCTGTTTCATTATCGATGATATATTACTTTAAAATTAAAATTTTCTGCGTTGGTTGTTGATCATGTGATGTTAAAATATTTCATGAAACAAAACTGTACAGTTATAAGTACCCACTAATTGTAAAGTATAATTCACAAATGAAAAAATAAAGTGGACTTAAGTGTTGAAAAATGAATCTCTAGTCTATAACAAACACATACAGTCGCAAGGCAATAATGCCTGGACAGCCAATAATCTAAGGACCGGGCGGCAGCTCCCGCTGGAGGTTCTAGTTCACCCTTGGTCATAGGTGTGTGTGTGTGTGTGTGTGTGTGTGTGTGTGTTGTACTTAGTGTAAGTTGGTTTAAGTAGTTTGTAAGTCTATGGACTGATGACCACAACAGTGTGGCCCCGTAGGTTGGACCATTTTGAACAGCTAATAATAGTGACACTTTTGACACAGCATACGGCAGGCTGCTCGCCCGCTCCCCACCTCCCCTTTCTGCCTGCTGCAGCGCTGGAAGTAGGGATGGGTCAGAAAACATGCATCTGTTAAAGAGTCACAGTGATCTAGAAGTCACAGTTTTCACAGTCACAACTTTATAGAATCTGAATGCGAATTCAGTCGCAGTTTAGAAGCGCAGTAGCAACTAAGTTGAGCAAGTCGAAACTAGGAGTAGCAAGAAGCAGTTTACGCTCTAAACGCAGTCTGCCGTCTGTTTGTACTAACAACATTGCAGTGGGCAGGCTATAGAGCCTACCTGCGATTTCAGTGACAAATCGCGTTTGAGTCGCAAGTAGCAATAAGAGTTGCAGTTTAGACTTTGCTGGCTGCCATCTGTTGGCCGAAAGTGGTACTTCTAGTTTTCTGCTGTCTTTGTCATGTATGTGTGGATTTGTGTGTGTGACATTAGCACTATTTCAGTGAAAAGTCACAGCTAAGAGTCGCAAGTAGCGACTGAGAATAGCATTAAATATTGTGCCTTGTGCTATGTGTTGGCCAACTGTCTTACTTTCACTTGTGTGTTGTTTATGTATGTTGTCGAATTAATAAGCAAGAAGATAATTTGCTTTGTGAAAATGTTGACACTTAGTGGCTTTATTTTACCTGGTGGCAGCATTTACATGTTGTGATGCAAAGCCTGGCATCTATGTTTTTAGGTCATAGTTGGTATAGACAACGAATGTGAATGCCAAATAAATATTGTATTAGAGACTTGACACCTGTTCTAAATCATTTTTCAACGTAGAACCTACAATTATTGTGTGAATTCAGAATACGTATCTTACATTGCAAATCTGGTTTTGATGAATATTTTGACATGCATTATACGTTGTACTGTGATGACATGAGTGAAAACAGATTGCTGGTATCAGGTCCTTCAGTGTTATGAAAACTTTTGTTTATTGCAGTGGTGGCACAGTGGGCTTTGTGGTCAATGACCGATGAATGATCCTAGAAATCTAAATCACATAGAATAATATTTTATCATAAAATAAATAATTGTTATTCTTGGTCTGTGGTTGTATGTTTTTTTGTGTAACCTTGTACAGTCAATAAATTAAATATTCTTAAAAAATGACTATTTAGTTGCCAACATTAGCACACTAGGTCGACACTTCAATAAGTGTAAAATATAACGCAACCTCTTATCAATAATTTTTGGCAGAAAGATTTTAAAGGGAAAATAGAATTTTCAGAAGTCACTCACAGTGTGTTTCACATTTACGTATCATCTCTTTCTAATTTGTAAGTGGCTTATATCACACAATGTTAAAAAAAAATCCTTTCATGCATTCTACAGACAAGAACATAGCACTTTCGTTACACTGACACAGTTGCTGTAATTTGCTGAATGTTTCTCTTAAGATAGGCTATAGGCCTAATTGCCAATTTCTGTTACACACTACTTGCGAATAACCTCACTTTCAACTATACATTACACACCAAACACTGAAACAGCTTCTAACTGACATTTGCCAAGGTGTAAATAATCTGAACATTACTTGCAAATGGAACATCAATATTCTTTATTTGTATATATTTACATGTAGGCTAAGGAATCTTTTATGGTTGATATATATAGCATTTGCCAGACAAATCGCATAAGTCGCGAAAGTAGAAGAAATCGCAGATGTAGCACTAGCAGTAGCAGAAATCACAGAAGTAGCATTCAGAGTCACGAAAATCGCTGTTTGAGTGCGGAGGGATACGTGTTAACGATTTGTAAACTGCGATTGTAAACAGTGACAAATCACAACTAAAAATCACAGATACCTAAAAGTAGCAGTCACTGATATCGGAAATCGCAGTTTAGACTATCCCTAGCAGGAACTGTGCCCCCGCTGCAGTGACAACAACCTGGCACAGTTCAGGTGCAGGTCACATCGGCGTCGCATTCCCTCCTAGTCTGTGTGGCCCCATTTTAGGTGTGCTGTGCCGCCCATGTCATTTTGTGCCTGGTCTGGTCAGCCGCTGTGATGCTCGGCTGTGCACTGTGCATGTAGGACAAAACATCTGCATCACACCTCTTCGCAATGGGTACTAAAGTGTGTACTTTCAAAGTATTACCCGTTCACCTTATAATTGCCATTTCAACTGTACATTCTGTTTACTCATTCTTGAACAGAAAATCAATCGAAATGGATAATAAGAATATAAAGCTATTGTTTCACGCTCAAACAATGCAGCAGCGCATTTGCTGAGAGAGAGAAGAAAAAAGAAAAGAAACCTGTAATGTTACTATAGAATAAATGGAGCAAATGCATAATACATTTTCTATCAATAAATTTTTTAAATACAATATGTCAGAATAAAAATAAAAATGTTGTTTTGTGATGTAATAACATGAGTTTCGCGGATAGCTGATAAAACTTTAGATTTTAGAGAATTTGTTAGTTGCGAACCCTCCGCCACGTACCACATGAAGCTCTTGTATGCATTCATCTTCCTCTTCTTCTGAATGCCAAGTGTGCAAAATTTAATCAAGATCACAATAAAACTTCAGATTTTAGAGAATTTGTAAGGGAAGTACCCTCCGCCATGTACCAGATGAATATTATGTAGACAGTGACCTTTCCCTCCTAGTTTTTATCAGCAAGTGTGTGAAATTTCATCAAGATCGCAATAAAACTATGGATTTTATGGAATTCTATAAGTGAAGAACCCTTCGTCATCTACCACATGAATCTTTTGTATACACTGACCTTCCCTTGTTTTGAAAGTCAAGTGTGAAAAAGTTATTAAAGATCGTAAATGAAGAAATGTATCACATGAATGTTATACAGGCAGTGACCTTCCCCTGGTGCTGATCAGCAAGTGTGCGAAATTTAATCAAGATGATAAAAATGTAGATTGTAAGGAATTCTGTAACTGAATTACCTTCTGCCATGTACTACGACACAAATCTTATGTAAGAGTGACCTTCCTGTTGTTTTAAAGTGACGAGTGAACATTTAATAAAGTTTGGAATAAAGCATGCCATTAATACACAAGCACTGTATGAATAAAGAAGAGGTGGCCACATAGATAATTACCATGCGTGACTTGTATTTGCGTGAGTTGTGTAACAAAACTCGCTAGGCTCACTGTACGTGTAGGCCTGTCGCGCCAAGCTCATTGAACCCGTGGGGCAGGCGACTCGGCTCGTTGTACCCATGGGACCGCCGGCTTGGCCCACTGTACCCGTTGCGCCCGCTATCTGACCCGACAGCCTCCGCGGGTTCCGTGTCACTGGCAACACGATTCGTGAGCCTGTTGCGGGTAGTGCCCGGCCCAGCGAAGGCAGGCAAGCCACACCGGCTAGCCCACGAGCGCAGCGGGCTGAGCCGGTGATGTCATAAAGCCCGCTAAGGGGTTTTAAGCAACATTTTGGAGCCTGTTTTGGATCTCTAGTCCTCAACATTTCTAAATATGACATGCCACAACTGCATGGGATACAATTAGACACCTGCCTTGTACAAACAAGCAACATCCTTTACAGACCCTAAAAGGGCCTTAATATTATATGGTGGATCTTGATATAGTTTCTTTACCCAGACAAGGGAAATGCTATTGTTGTTTTAAACAAGCAGGATTATGTTAGAAGAATGCAGTGTTTACTTCCTGATTCAGCGTATCGTATGATTGCTGGTGACCCACAAAAGCTGTTGGAGGTAGACCAAAAATCTCCTTAAGAAAAGTTCCTTGTCACAGGAGACTATCAAGAGTCTTTATTCTTACTGTTCTACAACTACTATGATGTAAGGCCTTTCTAAGGTTCATAAAGAAGGGTGTTCTCTTAGGCTGATTGTGTCAAACATTGGTGCTTCGACTATTGTGTAGAAAAAAATCTTGCTGATCTGTCGAGCCCAATAGTAGGATGTTGTGAACATCACATATGAAGTATTTGGCAGATTTCCTACATCAGTTTGAGGGATTTCATTTGGATGACTGTGATATTTTAGTCAGTTTTGATGTTTTGACTTCGACCTCCTCGTATTCAATAACCAGTATTTTGAAAAGACAAGTGGAGTTGCCCCCTTATTGACTACCATTGATAATTTATACGTGGAGGACTTAAAGAATGTGCGTAGGAGTCAGTAACATTGAAACCTGCTTGTGTTGTTGTTGTTGTTGTTGTTGTTGTTGTTGTTGTTTTTTACCCAGATATGTGATTGTTGTTTGGCCTCATGGTAGTGAGAAATCACTTTTTGGAACATCTAAATTCAATCCATCCCAACATCATTTCATTATGTAGGTGTAAATGAATGGTTGCTTTCACTCCCTTGATGTGTTGGTTAGGGGAAAAGTAGATGGTACGTAGGGACATGTTGTTTATAGGAAGCCAACTCTCACAGATTTGTATCTGCAGGCTGATAGTTGTCACCACCCAGTCAACATGAAGTGGTTCTTCGTACCTTAGTGCACAGGGCTCACTTCTTTTCAGACCCAGAAAGTATGTCAACTGAGCTGTCCCATTTGGAGGTCACTTATTGCCTGAATGGTTGTAGTGAAGGGCAGATTAAGAGTGTTGCGCTATCAATCTAATGTGTAATGGGCTAGTAATGATAGCACCTAGTTGGCACCCAAGTCAGTGCCCTTTCCGCCATTTGTTGGCAGCATTTCCAACAAGACTGACCATATCCTGCAGAAATATAATGTGTGTTTCAAGCACCATCCAAATTTAAGGTCCTGTTAGGGTTCTGAAAGGCTGATATTGGTTTGCACAAGGTGGGTGTCAATGGTATCCTGTGCAGCTGTGGCATGTCATATATTGGTCAAGCAAAGCTTTAAAATACATAGTTTTGCAGGTCAGAAGTATTCAGATGGATTTCTGCCTATTTCACATAATTCATGTGAGGTTAGAAAAAATAGAGTGAATTTATAGTGCTAGAATTAAAGTGATTTCTGGTTGTTTTTGCCAGTGCATATTTGTGATTTTGTTGTTGTCCTGATCCACATATGTAGCCCTACATGATTTGATTACAAAATTAATCATTTGAAATGGAGATATGTGCAGAACACTGTTCCAAAGTAAAGTTTACTTGTTGCATATTAAACCTGGTATTTTGTTTAATTTTTCTTCGAAATGCTAAATGTCTTTTGCTTGTCATAAGTATTCTGATACATTTCATAATAGGAAAGTCATTTGGCTGTCTGTACCTAACTTATGATTGACTTTCTGTGCATCCTTCACGATTCATTGGACCATTAGCAACAACTGCACATAAATCAGAAAGTGCTGACAATCCTAGCTTAAGCTCAAATGCTAAGCTTAAAGACTCAAACCTAACTACTTCATTGTGTCCAATTTGTCTTGTGTTAAAATGAACCAAGTTTGTTTTGATTTTGAAATTTGGCCTACAAATTTCTTTCCCACTGGAATTCACAGTCTTGACTTTTTTGTGGTGCTGCATAGATTTGGGTATGTGCTTCCTTGAATTTTTGGTCTCATTTTTTGGGCGTGGCTTCGATTCGGATAAATATGGTACAAGAGTGTCCCAGCGTGATGTTTGTTGGGTTTCATTTTCACTTGCTAGGCAGTAAAAGACAAATTCTGTTTTACTTCTGTCTCAGGCACAGAACCATGTGTTACACCACCTTCATGACCTAGATCGTGAACTACCTTTCCCTTCAGTTCCCATCCTTTCTTCTTCCCTTCTCTCCCACCTGACGAAGGAACTGTGTTCCGAAAGCTTGTCCTTTTTGTCCCCTTTTTCTGTTTCTTCATTTGTGTTACTATCGGCGGTACAGCACAATGGTAAGTACTGGCCAGCCATTCTATCTCGTTTTTAACAATATTTAAACCTATAAATAGGTTTGACTAGCTGATGATAATTTTCAGACTAACAGCACATGCTGCATATATGTTGAAATTTTTTTTTTTAACATGCTTATTCCTTTTACAGGTCTCATATGTGGACTGGCTATATACAATTTCATCATCATTGCATTACCTTTCCCATTGGCACTTTATAAAAAGCTCTTGAATGAACCTGTTTCACTTCAAGATCTTAAAGGACTGTCACCATCAATGGCCAAGTAAGCCTATCAAATGTTACAAAACACGTAAAAGCCATGGAATGTATCACCAGTTTTGTCCTTTGATACCTGGTGAAATGAAATAACTAGAACTAGTTGGTACTAATAATTAAGTTGATTAATGATTCTAAGGTATCACATCTTTGATGATGATGTATACCTTTGAAGCAGTCCAGGCTTTCCATTACTAAATTTATTTTTTAGTAATAATCTTATTTTTAAAGAAAAATGTTTTATGGTGAAAGATGTCAAGACATAAAGACCTGTGAACTTGTAGGCTTTACACTTTAACAAAAAATTGCAATTAACAAGATAAAAAGAAGTAAACAATTAGCTATAGATTGATTTTAAAAAGTTTAAAAATTTCGAGGACTCATAGAGGGGAGTGAATACATAATATTTTGACTAGGGGAAACTCCATGTCCTGAAATGTCATCAAGTGACACTTTGAGCATTACTTAATCAATAGAGTGAAACAAATATATTTTACTGCAAGCTTTTCATTTGCCATATTTTGGGAGCAGGTAATACGGAGAAAAACAAGGAAAAAATATCTAGTATATTTGGGTTATTACAAGCACATTTTAAGAGCTGTAAACATTTGACCAATGGAAAGAGATGTCACAGTACTGGAGATAAAGTAGTGTTCATATTATCATTTGATGACATTTTTGTACATGATTTCCTATTTGAAATGTTATGTACTCAGATCCCTTTAAAAGTCTTAAAAGTTAGTATTATTTTTTGAATCACCATGTCTGATTTTTTTGTGTGTGAAGGGAAGTGGGATAGTTAAGAGTCATCTTCTGTGCCTTTTCTAAAGTAAATATGCATGCTTGCACACATTCAGATGTGTCCACTTGCAGTGGTTCTTCTGATTAAAAAGTAAATTTCGAAAAGGTTTGTCATATGGCCACTGAAATGGGCTATAACATTTACAGTGTAAAATGATAGGGATGGCATAGTGAGAGGCAAGTGTCAAATGTGATACTGACTAAACTGAAACAGGAAAATACAGAAAATGAGGGCGCCAAGTTTGGACAGGGGAGACATGATGTGAAAATAACATAATATGAAAAGTGAAGCTGAGGAGAAAATGTGGGCAGAGAACTAGTGGAGATTTAGGCCAGGACGATTGCAAGAATGAATGGTATGTCAGTCACTGTTCATACAAATAGTTGAGATAACTTGGTACCTGGAAAAGGATCCAAATGGCCTAAGTATGAGAATCAACTTTTGAAATTTTACACAACCATTGAAAGAAAAATATTTGTTAACAAATAATTTTATTATTATCTTGTCAAAAAATACATCTTTAAAATTCATATACTTAACTCTTCAAAAAATCTGCAAGACTCCTTACAGAATGTGGTAGAGGGTACTTCTTGTACAAGTCCCACATTCCCATTTTTGTGTTTTAGTTGAAAATGGTTTGTGTAATGAATAGTTGCTGGAAGCATCCATGTGTTGTTGAATTTTTCTAATTTTATCTCAATTGTCTTTTCACAGTATATATGTAAGAGAAAACAGTATATTGGTTCACTCTTCTAGAAATGGACTCTCTTGTAAATTTTATGGTAGCCCATATCATGTTGCAGAACGTCTCTTCTGCAGTAAGTACTTACACAGTTGGCTGAGCATCTGCATGGCTCTAAATGAACCTGTAATAAAAAGTGCTATCCTTATTTTCAAAGCAATTATAGATAGATTGGACTCATGTAAATGCCTCCAAAAGGCGGTTTGGAAGTGCTCAAAGACATTTTGAAGAAATAATTGTTTGGTCTGTAGTTTTTCTTTGACATATAGTAGCAAAAGCAGTCATTACATAAATAGAGCAGATGAATTCAGGTTATGAGGCATTGATTTAATGATTTTGTTGAGAAATAATCAATTGTTTGATGTGCTTTGTGATCACCGTCATTGTCATTCAGGATGGTGATGGCATGTTTGAAGTTTTCCTGATTTCTTTGACAACTTAAGGTGAACATAATTGTTTTTTACTACTATTATTTGAACATCTAAAGCAGTTATCACAACTTGACCATTGCAAGGTTAATATGTCTAAGTGCTGTATTGTCGAATCTTGAGCTTAACATTCATGTTCAACAATCGTTACTGAAACCTCTGTTGAAACAAAACGGAATGAATTGCAGCCTTTTGATATTATTAAGGCTACTTCTTTCTCATAGTAAACCACTTACTGACCCTTTTGAAACGTGTAGCGCTCAGAATTAGAGTAATTAAAGTGACAGTTGATTTTAGTCATTCTTGAGGAAATTCATTGTGAACAGAAATACTCAGCTAGTTTCTGGACTGACATTGTTTTAAGAATAACAAATGACAAAGTTTAAAGCAATAAAAGTGGCGCTTTCATTACCGCTGTCTAGCAGTCACCTGAAAAAAGAAACTTAACTCATATGTAGTAGTAGTTACTGAAATATAGTATGAGGGGTAATAATGTTCTCACCTCTAAACAATGAAGTTACACAAAGCAGATATGCAAGGTGTTTGCTGTCCAATATGATCATGCTTTTTATAGGATAGGAAGTACCTGTGATTGGACTGTGATAAAAGGTGACAGAAGAGTTGATAGGATAAGTCTTCAATGTGAGTTATCCGTAGTGAAATGGCACATCTTTCTTGTCATCAATCTCCTTAACATGGGTCCTATCATCCCATCCACTATGGTGCAGGTCTGAATGCAGGGCAGACTTACATATGTACTAGGATGTTGAGTACACTGGTTGAATCATCAAATGTTAACTTTAACTGAGTAATGAATTTTTACCTTTAGTGACAAGGAGGGATTTTGGATAGTTTTTTATGATTTCGAGGCATTATTAGAGGTGGTAGGAGCCCTGATAAAGAAGAGTGGTCTTCTTCCTCCCCCTTCGATGGTTTATGGGTGGAAGTAGATGATGATGATGATGATGATCATGAAGAAGAAGAAGAAGAAGAAGAAGAAGAAGAGATACTATACTGAGAACAGAATTGACATTGCACTGAAAGATTTGAGTCAAAACAAAGCACCTGAAGTAAAAGATATTCCCTTAGAGTTCTTTGGAGAGCCAACCGTGGTAAAACTAGTGGACCTGGTGTGCAAGATGTATGAGATTATGAGATAGGTAAAATAACCTCAGGCTTCAACAGGTCAGTAATAATCACATATGCAAAGAATGCTGGCACATAAGTGTGAAAACTGCAGAACCATCAGTTCAAGAAGTCATGGTTGCAAAGAATCATCAATCTATCATTGGAGGGAAGAGTGAGTGAGTGAGTGTGTGATTGTGTGATTGTGTGTGTGTGTGTGTGTGTGTGTGTGTGTGTGTGTGTGTTTTGTTTCATATTATTTCCATATTTTGTACAAATAATGTTAAATTTCGTATATTACTTGCCATTCTTTCTCCTATGTTCCGTTGATGGAGAGTTCCTAAATGTAGTGTATTTGCATTAGTGGTAGAATTTATGCAACTCATTATACTTAATGAAGTAATTGGTTTATAATTTTTTAAAATTCTCAATAGAAGGTCTTTGGTATGTTTGTAATGATTTAATTGGTTTTAATAATGATTATGCTGTAACCAGTATGCTTTGTATTTTAAAATTTGTTTTTATAAAAAAAATTGTGTTCAATTATTAATTTTTTTTTTCAAGGAGTCTGCAAGATCTACTGGATTATGAAGAGCCTGACATTGATGATGTCTTTTGTCTAACATTTGAAATCACTAGAGAAGTTTATGGTGAAATTAAAAATTTGCCATTGAAACCAGATGGGTCAAGCATACCAGTTACTCAGCAGAACAAGTTAGTGTGTTTGTAATCAAAATTACAGTATATGAAACTATTGGAGGTGGAGATGGCGGCCCATTTAAATAGTTATATCTGTCATTAAGTATTGTGAATGAGCATTTATGACACTGTTTCCTTATGTTTACCACTCCTCATTTGTACATATGAATAAGCCTTTACATTCAGGGTATGGACAGGAATATGAACATCAAAACATGTAAACACTATGAATCTTTGTCTCATCCCTCCCTCACCTCCCTCTTTTCCTTTTAGTCATCAGAAGATAGGTTTTATTTGGAACAATGTTAATTTAGCCTCATTGTACACTGTCCAGTCTCAATAATGTGACCAGTGTCCATACTTGACATAGTTACTATGTGCGGATGGTAGTACTAGCTGTGGAGGATATATAGAGCATGAAAACACTGCAGCTGTGGTCATAAGGTATAAATTGAATATTAAGTCAAATGTCCAAAAGGGCATCATCATTGGCTTTTGGGCCATGATGTAGGTATTTATGAAACAGTCATGTTCATAAACTGTTCACATGCCACTGTTTAAAGTATAGTATACATCATGAAAAGGCACTGTATGAAACTAAATCCGAACAATTGGTACACCGTGGAACTACGGAAATGTCATGGGCCAGTGGATGATGATACAGCTACAGTAGTTGGATTCAGATTGTAAGCTTAGCAGTCAAGCTTAAGCAAGGTTATTTTGGTGAAAATACTTTCTAGGTGTTGGCGGTAATTGTTGGAAGTGGCGCCATGAGTCATGGAAAGCATGCACAACCAATTAGGTCTACCAAATGCAAACAAATCTGCATTTCTGTCTCTAACACATTCAAACTAACCATGAATTCAAAAATAATGAATATTCACAGAAACAATATATTCCTGGCAAGCAAGCATCTATGTTAGCTCTTAAATGCTTGGAATTGCACAGGAGACAGATGCCTTATTCTGAAGAAAAATGTGATTAAATACAAAATTTTGATTTAGCAAGGAAAAAGCTTTACTTCGGCATAAAGCTTCGCCAAGCAATCTTAATATCTAACAAGTGATGAATCAAATGTATAGTGTTTTGTAATTAAATCGTGGGGCCAGGTAGACCATCAGTGGATCAGTTTGTATTGTCACCACAGTTGCAAAAAATTACGACAATCACTAATATGCACTGCCAAAAACACCAAATCAAACACTCACTTTGATTTCAACTATAAATTTACTCCATGTTTTCCCACCTCCCTCATTAGTTACTTGAAATACTTAAAAACACACATGAATATTTCTGAGTTGCAAAACTGTATTTTAAAGCTGCTACTAGGTTTCTGCAGACACACACATTTGAAAATTATGACATATTTGCAACTACCAACTTGTACAAAAATTTTAAAGCTTTGTGCATTGTTGGCAAAGAAATTTTTTTTTGCTACACTTGAAGATGAACAATACTGAATTTCTCTCTTCTATGTTGCATTGATTCAGTTGTGTTCAGTTGATTCTGTGGCTGAAACTCAGAAAAGTAGACTAATCTTATACTGTATTTTTATTATGGTATAATCATGGCATCAGTTGGCCTACTTATCTTTCAAACTACAAAGCGTGCCTAACATTGCTTATATTTGAGGGCAAAATATAGTTTTGGTGGCTCCTAGCCCCCATTTTTCAGAACTTTTAATTTGCTTTGCACTCTATTCTAAGCAACATGTGGTTATCTAGATCCTGAATACAGGAAAGAAGCACAGCTTAGAGTCAATTATATATGGTATATACCTCGTTTCAGCCTTTATATCTAAACACTTTTAAAATGTTTCTGAAAGTAAGATGGTTGTGAAGAGCCAAACCTGTCATCTGCATAATAAAGTACATTTTTTAATTATCTGAAATTGTGTGTGTTTATAAACTGTGTTTCTGCGATACTAAATTTTTCCTGAAGTACCAAAATTTTACGTATGTGTGATGTATTCATTATTATTTGATTTCAAATGTTTAATTGGTCTTTCTTTCTAATTTATCAGGCGTGAATATGTTGACTTGTATGTTGACTTCATACTTAATAAAAGTGTAGAGAAACAGTTTACTGCCTTTAATCAAGGTTTCCATAAAGTATGTGGTGGCAGAATATTGAAACTTTTTCATTCTCATGAACTTATGGCTGTGATTATTGGTAAGTAAGATGAATTGTATTCCTTATATTACTATGTCATTGTAATTAATAGAGAAAAAGGAGTAGACCTTTACAGTCCGATGGACACACATCATTCGTTCAGACCAACTTACCTCCATTTATAATCTTCACTAACATATCCCACATTCCCTGAAGGCAATTCCTTAACCTACTGAGCTATCAATGTATACTCGTGACATGTCCTCATATCATTACTTTTGTCATTATTTCTCTCCTACCTTCCAAACTTCAATCACATTCTACTGCTTACTTGTGAGACTAGTATTCTTGGGGGAAAGGTTTTTTTTGTTTGTTTGTTGTTGTTGTTGTTGTTTTTGGTTCAAATGAGTAATTGATGTAGCTCTCTACGCTAATCTGTGCCCCCCTCTGATTCCTTTCTCCTTTCTTCTTCCTCACTACCCACTCCTCTCATTTACCTACCTGTACCCCTCCCCCCCTTCCCACCCCCACCCACACTGTCCTCTTATGTAATTGGTTGCCCTGTTTGAATTTGCAGGGCTTATTGAAAATTTTGTATAGCGTAACCATATGATAAAAATAAATAATAGGACAGTTTATGACTCATTCGCAAAGACGTGACAACGAGCTGTTACAGGCACATGTATACAACACTTTCAGCTATCAACCATGGACTTCTTTAGAAATAGGAACATTCATACAATCACACAGGTACACAACACAGTCACACAACTGTATTCTCCGGCCGCCACACTTCAAATCATGCTCTGCGGTGTGTAAAGAGGGGCGGGGATGTGAGGGGTAGATAGGAAGGTTGCGTCACGGTGCTGGGGATGGATACAATACTATCCCTCCGCTCCCCTCTTACCACAGACACACACACACACACACACACACACACACACACACACACACATATTCATGCACCGCTCAAAATAGGTGAGGTTTGGGATAGAGAGGTAGGAACTGTAAGGTATTGGGGGGGGGGGGGGACACCTCACCTATTTTGAGTGGTGTGTGAATGTGCTATCGTGTGTGTGTGTGTGTGTGTGTGTGTGTGTGTGTGTGTGTGTGTGTGTGTGTGTGTACATGGTTTTGTGTACTTGCAGTGCGCATGCATTTTATTTTATTTTTCCCCCCACTCCATTCCTAAGCTGCATCTCGTTATTCCCATCTAACCCATCCCCACCACCATGACGTAAACTTCCTATCACGTCTTCTCTCTTCTCCCATCCTCGATTTACTCGCCGCAGAGCGTAATTCTAAGTGCGGCAGCCGGAGGTGATGATTGTATGACTGTGTTGTATGCCTGTGAGATTGCGTAAGTGTTCTATTTTCTGAAGAAGTCCATGGCCGATAGCTGAAAGTGTTGTTTGTCTTTGTCTTTTGCATGTGCCTGTTGCATCTCGTTTCCACGTCTTTGCGGTGAGTTGTAAACTGTCCTTACTATATTATTTGAACATTTTTGTAACTTAAATTTTGGTATTCTTGTCAACAGATTAATTCTCATTAGTTTTGTACTTTAACTATTTGAAGTACTGATGGGGAGTGCCCTAATATACTGCTGAAGTCACATAAATAGAACCTTAAAAAGCTAAATTCAAGGCAAACCTATTCTTCCAGCCCTTCCATGTTCATTGCACTGAGAGTTGTGTAGGTTACAGCAGTGCCGCTACTTGGAGCGCTAGTGTCGCTTCTGTGACTTCATGTTGATAGTACCACTACGGTTGACTCTTTTTTCCATTACAGGTGCTACTGTCTTTCCATGTACATGTATATACGTATTCTGTTTAGAGTTCTAGGTACCAATGAGTTCTCTCCGTCTGGCTCTGTCCTCCCACCACTTTTCTTGCTCCACTTGTCAGCTCTCACATCTTATTTCTGTGTATATTTTTGCTACTATTCTTCGCCATGTTCTGTGGTGCATTCTAGGTCTTTTTCCAAACATGTTTAGTTTCTCCATAATTTTGGGTAATCTTTGCCCACACACCCTCTTAATATGCCCGTACCATCTTAATCTTTCTTTCTTCCTTCATTTATTTATTACAATTTTCTCTCTTAATTTTTTAAGTCGTTTCTTATGTCTACATTCCTTACTCTGTCCATTCGTGTTTTTCCTTTCACTGCTCTGAAAAGTTTAATTTCCCCTCTACTAGCCCCTTTCTGTCATTGTCTATGGTTTTCCTCTGTAGGAGACAATAGGAAAATAATAACTCTTGTACATAAGGGGTTTTGGTTTTTCCGGAAATTCCTTATTCCAAATCAGATTTTTAATTGTTTGATAAAAATTGCTTTTCAAGTACCAGATGTAAACTATTACATACACCTTAGACTGTGGTATTGGTATGTATATATGGATTAAACATGCTGCAGATTGTATAAGCATGGTATGCATTGTGTTTAATCATATTACTTAGAACATAGTAACCATTAAAATACATACACACATCGATTTTTATTGATTTAGAATATAAATTCAATCCATGTGTAACCAGGTCAGATTGCTAGTATTAAAATGCAATGATACCACAATATTACACACACATTCTGGCAAACATTAAATGCAATTTTTAAAACTTCTAACACAAAAAGCAAGTTTTACTTGAGTTTAGCAACACTTCATTAATGTACTAGCTGAAGTACACCTTTGTTATCTACTAACAGCTGGAATAGAAAATATTATGAACAGACAACTATTGTATTGAATTAATTACAAATTTCTATTCATTTTATGACCATTTTCTTGCTTTTTCTGTTGCTGATTACAGGTCTAGAGGATAGAATAATTTGTTTTTCTATTCTGATGCTCATTGCAGTTTTGATTCAGTCACTTCACTCTTAATGTAATGTAAATCATATATCCAATCACACAGCATTAATAATTGATCAAAAGTGTTCACACTAGAATCAAGCCTGTATCTGAATAAAAATGCTTGTCATCTCTCTCAGGTAATGAAAATTACGATTGGGAGGAGTTACAAAGAAATGCACAGTACAAGAATGGCTATACCGAATCTGATGAAACTATAAAGTATTTTTGGGAAGTTTTTCACGAGCTCACTCCAGAACAAAAGAAGAAGTTTTTACTGTACTTGACGGGAAGTGATCGTATTCCAGTCCAAGGAATGAAAGCTATAAAGGTATTTTGAAATCATATTGTAGTAATGTATTCATTTATATTATTGTATGCAGGCAATTTTTAAGTAAGTCTCTGATTAAAAACTGAAATTGTTTTCTGAAACACACTGACACAATTTATGAATGTAGCATACCAATCCAAAACATTTAATAGTTTTTGATTTGACAATAGAATTATCTTTGTAAAAACAAAATTTGATTCACTGTGCTAAATAGTACTCCTGTTTGGGTGCAGCTCTTTATTAATAATTAATTCAATCCAATTGCTCCAGTAGAAAAACAAATGATCTGAAAAGCCAAATTTTTAAGACTTTCAGATGTGACTAGTCGTTGAGGAACTGGAAATCAGAGGGTGTATCTTTGCTTTGGCTTGATAGTAATTAATTTACATGATGGGTAGCTCTTCAAGCATGATACAGAAAATAAAGATAACTTGTATCTTACGCTATATAATCTGTAAATTTTCCTGTGGCACCACTTACAGAAGAGTCAAATAAGAAAAATTTCTCTGTTATTCTTAATTAATTGTAAGTGTTCCAGTATTTTAATTAAAGTGAAAATATGTCGTGCATTAATAAGTCCATAGTCAGAAAACACTGATAAAACAGAAACGAAATTATAGGAAAAAATACATTCAGTTTCAGGCATTGTTTATCCTGATGTGTTGAAAATTGCAAACATAGAGATAAAATTATATAAAAAAGGAAAAACTTCACCAAAAAATAATTACCCTGTATCTCTCCAGGTCTTGCAAGCCTCTTAGAAATATCAAAGTCAAACTAATTTCTTTATACTGCTGCTTGTTTTATTTAATGAATTGAACTGAAATCCACTTTCCTTGAGTTTATTTTGTTAATTCAAATATGTGCATGCTATTATTAGTACTGAAACTTGGCACCCAAAGTCAACCAGTTGAGTAAAAATTGTTCCTTCTCATAATGTTAAAAAAATATCCCTTGTCGGTGGGTTTGGATACATTTTCAGCAATTATCTGCATTTTATAGCCCGCACTAGTCGTTTGTCTTCATTCCCCATTCCTTCACTTACTCATTTGTCAAAAGAAGCAGCTCCTGGCTCCAATAGATAGCACATTTTCATATTTTATGTGTATTTTTCATGTGGCCACTGGACAGTAAAGTTTAAAGTTTCCTTATTAAAATACCAGTATAAGTGTTAACCATCAGCATCATTGTTTTTTCTAATGTACACAGGCCGGTTTGTCCAGTGGTTTCATTAGACTTTTAATTAGTAGGTCCTCTGGTACCTATTCCATAGTTGTTGTTTTTGTTGTCTTCAGTCCGGAGACTGGTTTGATGCAGCTCTCCACATTACCCTATCCTGAGCAAGCCTCTTCAACTCCACGTAAGAATGGCAACCTACATAGGTCTGAATCTGCTTACTGTATCCATCTCAAGGTCTTCCTCTGCGGTTTTTACCCCAAACATTTCCCTCCAATGCTAAATTCACAATTCCTTGATATCTAAGAATGTGTCCTACCAATCGATCTCTTCTTTTAGTCAATGTATGCCAGAAATTCCTTTTCTTCCAAATTCTGTTCAGTACCTCCTCCTTAGTTACGTGATCCACCCACCTAATCTTCAACATTCTTCTGTAGTACCACATTTCAAAAACCTCTATCCTCTTCCTGTCCGCACTGTTTATCGTCCATGTTTCACTCCCATACAAGGCAACACTCCACACAAATGCCGTCAGAAAGGACTTCCTATTCGATATTAACAAATTTCTCTTTTTCAAGAATGCTTTTCTACCCATTGCCATTCTGCATTTTATATCCTATGTACTGCGACCATCATTTGTTATTTTACTGCCCAAGTAACAAAACTCGTCTACCTCCTTTATTGTTTCGTTACCTAATGTAATTCCTTCAGCATCACCTGATTTTCTTAGATTGCACTCCATTACCCTTGTTTTTCTCTTTAATGTTTATTTTATATGCACCTTTCAGCACACTGTCCATTCCGTTCAACTGCTCTTCCAGGTCCTTTGCCGTTTCTGACAGAATTATTATGTCATCAGCAAAACACAATGTTTTTAATTCTTCACCCTGAACTTCAATTCCTTCTCCAAATTTCTCCTTGTTTCCTTTCCATTATAGCTTGCTTAATGTACAAATTGAATAACATTGGAGAAAGGCTACAACCCTGTCTTACTCCCTTCCCAACCACTGCATCCCCTTTCATGCCCTCCAACTCGTACAAAAACCAGACAGCAGTTGTCAAAGTTGTAAATAACCTTACGCTCCCTATATTTTACTCCTGATTGCTTCAGAGTTTGAAAGAGTTTATTCCAGCTAGAAACATATGTTTGCCTTTTCTTAGTCTATCTTCTAAGATAAGCCGTAAAGTGAGTATTGCCTCCCGTGTTCCTACATTTCTTCTGAATCCAAACTGGTATTCACCAGGGTCGGCTTCTACCAGATTTTCCATCCTTCTGTAAGTTAGGTCACTCAATAATCTTCATCATTTCTTTGAATTGGAGTCATTATTTGCACTAACATCATAGTGCTCATTTGCACAACTTCCCTGAAAACACAGTTAAATCTACATACACACCCCTCTTTCATTTACCCTTTTCATAATTTTTACGTTTTTCTTTCTGTCTGTCTCGAGTAAACTCTTTTAAAAAGTCAGTAATGTTTTGCGAGAGTGTGTCAGTAACTCTTCCCCTTTATAAACTTCAGAATTTAGAACTAAAGATGGTTCACACGTTTCTGTACCTATGAAGGTGTAGGCCACTCCTAGTGAAACATGATGGGATATGAGTCGAGAAGTGAAATGATCACCTGGGAGGCATAAGTTGTGAACACTATTGAAGGCTTGTCTTCTGAACATTGCTAGTAGAAATGGGTGGGGTCGCCCGCATGAGATGTCACAGTTGAGCTTGGTGTGTTCGCCGGGAACATCGAAGAGCTGCTGCTGTAATCCTGATGTGTCATAGTTGTTGTGACCTTATCGCCTTTTGTTGTTTCATTCTTTCTGCCATTAGTTGAGTACTAGTCCTGGTCTAGTTGTCAGGAAAGGTACTGGTGCAGGAATTGATGATCAGCTAAAACATTTCTATAGAGATTAGTATTAAGTTTTATTGACTGAAGCTACAATGATACTCAACTTTAGAACATATGTCTGTTTCTTCTCTCTTCTTGCTTCTCGGGGTGTCTTCCATATGATGCCACCTGCACTGAGACCTAGTGACTGCTAAGTTCGTAGCTGCGTTCTGACCTGGTACTGTCCTATTTCTGACTTTGTAGCTGACTAGTAACTGACGGGGAGTCCAGATGTATGTTGGGCTAGGTATAGCCATTTGTAGAGAGCGCGTATCTTTGGTTACTCCCTCCAGGATGCGTGGCACATGCTTGTGATTGGCTTTTGGTCGATCACTGCCTTCTCCAAGATCGTTCTTACGTCTGGCGTGTGGTGCTGACTTTACGCCACAACAATCGTAGATAAACTTGTGGAGTTTAGCATCATCTTGTTGTGCTCGGGCCAGTGCGGGAAAGTCGATAGGGCTCGTTACAGTGCTGACATATAACAGACAGTCAGCCACTACATTGTTGATAGCTGAAATGTGCTTGATGTCCCTCATGAACTGGGCTATAAACTTCAAATGGTTGAACTACTGAGAAAAGCAATTGATACTGTTCTGTTTGTATGAAAATGTCAACATTTTCCGTATATATCGTGAACATGCACTTCAACTTGAGGGCGGAAGTATTTAACTGCTTCATACATGGCCAGGAGCTAGCGGTCGTAGGCACTCCACTTTCTTTGCAATGGTGACAGTTTCTTTGAGAAGTACGCTAGTGGCTGCCAGGCATTGTCCGACCACTGTTGCAGCACTGCGCCTATAGTTGTTTGTGACGCGTCCACATCTACAGGTAATGGTGCTTGAAGAGCTGCTAGAAGAGCTGCATCTGCCATGCTCTGTTTAGCAGCTTCGATTGCTGAACACACAGCCTCAGTCCAGCGTACAGTTGTACTGCCTTTCCTCTTACATTCACATCTACATCTACATAGATACTCTGCAAATCACATTCACATGTCTAGCAGAGGGTTCATTAACCATTTTCATAACTTTTCTCTACCATTCCATTCTCTAATAGCACCCGGGAAGAACGAACACCTAAATCGTTCAGTTTTCGATCTGATTTCTCTTATTTTATTGGGATGGTCATGTCTCCCTAAGTAGGTGAGTGCTAGCAAAATATTTTCACATTCAGGACTAAAAGCCGGTGATTGAAACTTCGCAAACAGATCACGCCACAAATCGGCAAATCTGCCGATTCCACCCCAATTCGTGCAACATTTCCATGACGCTTTCCCCACCGTAACATGATAGAACAAATGAGCTGCCCTTCTCTGAACCTTCTCAATGTCTTCCCTCAGTCCCACCTGGTGAGGGTCCCACAAGGGGCAACAGTACTCCAGGAGAGGATGCACAAGTGTGATGTAGGCAGTCTCTTTGGTGGAGCTGGTGCATCTTCAAAGCGTTCTGCCGATGAAATGTAACCTTTGGTTCGCCTTCCCCACAATATTTTCTGCGTGTTCTCTCCAGTCAAAGTTGTTCGTAATTGTAACTCCTAGGTATTTGGTAGAACCTACGACCTTAAGGTTCGACTGATTTATCGCGTAATTGAAGTTCAGCGGATTTCTTTTAGTGGTCATGTGTATTACTTCACACTTTTCTTTATTTAGTGTCAATTGCCAATTTTCGCACCATTCAGAAATTTTGTCTAAATCGCTTTGCAGTTGCTTTTATCCTTTGTTGATTTCACTAACCGATAAACAACAGCATCATCCACGACCAGTCTAAGGGAGCTATTCAGATTGTCTCCTAAATAGTTTATAAACACGAGGAAGAGTAGGGGACCTATAAAGCTTCCCTGTGGAACGCCAGATATCATTTCTGTTTTACTCGATGACTTACCGTCCATTACAACGAACTGTGTTCTTTCTGATAGGAAATCGTGAATCCAATCACACAATTGTGGAGATATTCCATAAGCACGCAATTTCATAAGAAGCCGCTTGTGGGGTACAGTGTCAAAAGCCTTCCTGAAATCCAGAAATATGGAATCGATTTGAGATCCCTTGTCAATGGCACTTAACACTTCATGTGAATAAAGGGCAAGCTGTGTTTCGCAAGAGTGATACTTTCTGAATCTGTGTTGGCTACTGGTTAATAGGTCGTTCTCTTCGAGGTAGTTTATTATATTCGAACAAAGCATATGTTCCAAAATCCTACTGCAAATCGACGTCAGTGAGACAGGCCTGTAATGTTGGGGATCACTCCTATTGCCTTTCTTGAATATTGGAGTAAGTAGGGCAACTTTCCAGTCTTTGGGTACGGATCTTTCGCTGAGTGATTGGTTGTAAATTATAGCTAAGTACGGAGCTATTGCATCAGCATACTCTGAGAGGAATCTAGTTGGTATACAATCTGGACCAGAAGATTTGTTTTTGTTTAGTGACTTAAGTTGTTTTACTACTCCAGGAACATCTATCTCTAAGTTTCACATGCTGGCAGCTGTTCTTGGATTGAATACTAGAGTGTTCACTTCGTCTTCTTTGGTGAACGAATTTCGGAAAGCTGTGATTAGTAATTCTGCCTTAGCAGTACTGTCATCGGTAGTATTACCATTGCTATCACGTAGTGAAGGTATTGTTTGTGTTTTGCCGCTAGTGTACTTCACATATGACCAGAATTTCTTTGGATTTTCTGCAAGATTACGAGACAGGATTTCGTTATGGTAACTACTATAGGCTTCTCGCATTAAAGTCCACGCTAGGTTGCGAGTTTCAGTAAAAGATTGCCAGTCTTGTGGATTCTGTCTTTTTAAATTTTGCATGCATTTTTCTTTGTTTCTGCAACAGTGATCTGACCTGTTTTGTGTACCACGGGGGGTCAGCCCCCTCTTTTATTAATTTATTTGGTATAAATCTCTTGATTGATACTGATATTATGTCTTTAAAAGTAAGCCACAACTGATCTACACTCGCAATTTTAGTTTTGAAGGACTGGAGACTATCACTCAGGAAAGCGTGAAGCAGAATTTTTATCTGCTTTGTTGAATAGATATATTTTTCGTTTATTTTTGGTGCATTTGGGCATTTCGATTTTCAGTCTCGCTACAACAACTCGATGTTCACTAATCGCTGTATCTGTTCTGATGCTCTTTACTAGCTCAGGATTATTTGTTGCTAGGTGATCAAGGGTATTTTCGCTACCACTTACTATTCTAGTGGGTTCATGAACTAACTGTTCCAAGTAGTTTTCAGAAAAAGCATTCAGAACTAGTTCGGACGATGTTTTATATTTGCCGCCGGTTTTGAATACGTAATTATGCCAACATATCGAGGGTAAATTAAAGTCACCACCGATTATAACAGCATGCTTCGGATACCTATTTGAAATGTGATTCAAGCTTTCTTTGAACATTTCGGCAACCGCATCGTCTGAGTCAGGGGGCCGATAAAAAGCTCCAATTATTAATTTATTCCGGTTGTCAGGTATAACCTCTACCCAGACCAACTCACAGGAAGTATTTGTCTCAATTTTGCGTCAGGATAAACCATTAGTAACAGCAATAAACACGCCACCCCATTTTTTATTTATTCTATCCTTTCTGAAGACCATTTGGCCCTTTGAAAAAATTTCGGCCGAACTTATCTCAGGCGTCAGCCAGCTTTCGGAACCTATAACGATTTGTGCCTCAGTACTTTCTATCAGCGCTTGGAGCTCTGGAACTTTCCAAATACAGCTACGACAATTTACAACTGTTATACCAATGGTTTCTAGATCTGCTTTCTTCCTGTGTCTGACCTGCCCCCTTTGAGACTGAAACCCATTTTGTGTATTCCTGAGGCCCTCTAACCTAAAAAAAAAAACCGCCCAGTGCACGCCACACAGCCCCCACTACCTGTGTAGCCGCTTCCTGAGTATAGTGGACTCCTGACCTATTTAGCGGAACCCGAAAACCCACCACCCTTTGACGCAAGTCGAGGAATCTGCAGCCCACACGGTCGCAGAACCGTCTGAGCCTCTGATTCAGACCCTCCACTTGGCTCTGAACCAAAGGTCTGCAGTCAGTCCTGTCGAGAATGCTGCAGATGGTGAGCTCCGCTTTCATCTTGGAAGCAGTCTTTACCACTTCTGATAGCCGCTCAAAACCAGAGAGGATCTCTTCCGATCCAAAGTGACACACATAATTGGTCCCGACATGAGCCACCACCTGCAGCTGGCTGCACCCTGTGCTCTTCATGGCATCCGGAAGGACCCGTTCCACATCTGGAATGCACACGGAGTGCGCTTTGGATTTCTTCCCCTCCCTAGCAGCCATTTTACAAAGGGGCTCCATCACCCGCCTAAGTTGGAGCTCCCAACTACTAACAAACCCACCCTCTGTGTGTGCCCGGATCTTGAAGGCAGGGGGGCGAGTACAGGACAAGTGACACCATCTGCTTGAGGAACATCTTCTGCCACAGACAGCGCCTCGAATCTGTTGGCAAGACTAATGGGGGAGGCCTCCACTTCGGTCCCCCAGGAAGTCTTATGCTGCCTGACACATGCTTAGGAGACCTCCCAATCCTCCACGGATTGGGGGGCTACCTCCTCGCGGGCAGTGAGTGGGCTGGCCACAGCCGCAGGCCGATTGGACGGCACAACAGACGCACAGGGCGTCTGTTGTACCCCTGCGAGTGGCCCACAACAGTGGTGCCCACCCACCGCACTCTCAAGCGTTGTCAGTGAAGACCAGTTAGTGCTGCCTTCAGCTACACGAGTGTCGACAGTAGAAGTTGAGCATTCCTCAGAAAATACACAGTTCCTTGATTGTGGTTGACCTAGGTAATTATAGAATAGCTTCAACTTCCTTTGTTAAATTTTATGTCCCAGAAAGGTCACTTTGGATTGTCCGAAAACACACTTGGAAAAGTTTAATACAACTCCATAATGTTCTAGGCATTTGAACACTTCCTGCAGATGCTGTCAATGTTGTTCTTCTCTCTCAGAGAAAAAGAGCATGTCATATAGACAACGGAACAGAAGCCCTTGAAGGACAGAGTCAATGAATCTTTGTCAAGTCTGTGCTGTGCTGTGCTGTGCAGTCCAAAGGTCACATATATCCTTTCAAATAGGCCGAAACGTAGTGCTATAGCTCTTTCATGAATGTCCTCTTTAGCCACTCATATCTGAATATAAGGCTTTGCGCAGTCTAAGACACTAAATACTGTAGCACTGTGTAAAGCATGTTTTGGTTTCTTAATAATGGTACAGGATATTGATGCACCACTGTTCTCGAGTTCAATGCACGATACTCTGCACAGGGACGACAGGCTCTTCTTTTCTTCAGCTCTAGATGTAAAGCAGAGGACCATGGACTGTTGGACGGTCTGATAATGCCCTCTCACAGCATAGTGTTGAATTCAGTCTGAGTGATGGCACTAAATGTCTTGGTAATTCTTGATGTGATGCACTGTATTGAGTAGGATCTGTTTAGGTACTCAGAGTGGCCTGGTCAAAGTCGGAAACTGATTTAACAGTGAAGACCAGTCGTTCCCAGGTGCCTGTATGAGCTTTGCACTATGCGTAGTTGCATTGCAGTGAAAACCAGTGACAGTTAAACCAGTGACACTGTCCGCAAGTCGGGCATTCGCCATGTCTGGCAAGACTTTGTAATGTGCCAGGAGATCTGCTCCAATGATCACTTCTTTAACATCTGCTACAGTAAAATTCCATTTGAAAGGATGGTGTGGACCTAAGTTCAGCTTCATCTGTTGGGTACCATAACTTGCAATTGTTGAATTGTTATTAGGCATTAGACAGACATGTCTAATTTTGCCATGAATGATTTGTACACAGCCCGTGCTACTGTTTCTACGGCGGCTGCACTACTTTCCTGCACTGCAACTGTACTCACTTGCGCAGGTGCAATTTGGTTGGCAAATTCCGCCACAGCGTCAAATGACATGTTAGTTTGTGATGTCACTATAGCTTTTATCTGCGGCAGTAATCTACTGCTACATAGTGTGCATAATAAATTTTCAGGTACAGTAACTGTATTTACCTTACTCCACAGGTGCCACATATATTACAAAAGCTTGTAATCTCCAGTCTCTTCCTGCGTGAGGACCTGACGAATCCGATCTTCCTGCGAGACTATGACTCTCTGTATTAATTCGACCTTGAGTCATGCATGGGAATCTTGCATCAGAGATCCGGTGATGATGTTTTGCACCCCAGCCGCCAAACGTTGTTCCAACTGGGTTCCCACGAGTATAAACTTCGTGCACAGGAAAAACTTGCAAACCATAAGACTGGATTATCAGCCCGAAAAGGCAGTGGGTGCACCACTAGCTTTGATACTGCACGGTCTTTCATCATCTTGATAAAAAGTTAGTAGCAGTTCGGTTCTTTCAGTTAACGGATCTCATTGGGTTCACAATTGTCGTTATCAGCGCAATTGAGCTGATCGACTTTATAAAATAAATAAATTCAATATGAGAGGATGTTTGGTAAAACAACTGTTTATTAGAAAACAGAAGGAACTAACTGGAAACAGAGATAATAACATTAAAAATCATAGGGCAAACATCGCTTGCAGAATAAAAACGCAAAATGCAATGCTCCTGGCAGATGCATGGAACTATGATTAACAGCCACGATTAACTTATTACACTCACGATAATAGTGCAAAGCTTTCTACAAATGTCTGTCTTGTTGTGCGTGCGTGCATGAGTGTGTGCATGCGCGCTTGTTTACCTTTCCTTTTATCCCCTTAAGGTAAATCCTTTCACTCCTGGGATTGGAATGACTCCTTTTCCTCTTCCTTAAAACCCTTATCCTTTCCTTTCTCCCCTCCTTCCTTCCTCTTTTTCCTGAAGAAGCTACCAGTGATGGCGAAAGTTTGTGTGTTTGTGTGTGATTTTATTTGTGTCTGTCGACGGGCCTGTGCTTTGGGTTAAGTCATCTGATTTCTATTTTTTATATAAATTTATCCCACCAAGAAAGTTTCCTTCTATAATTTTCGTTAAGAGCCTACAGGTGCTTTGAGGTCAGCCAATATTGGATAAATTAATTTTAAAAATTCTTCAATTTAGTGTATCATCACACTGCAATTTTGTCCAATGATTAGCTGATAAGTAATATGAAATAGGCAACATCAATTTTCTCACTGACTACTCCAAAAGATGAAGTAATTTGTTGGCCCATATGGAAGTAAGTAAATTATTTCAGCATTAAAAGTTTTTTGTATTACTGTATTTTTTCCATATTGCAACAATCGCCAGTTTTCATAACATTATTTTTCTCTTGCTGAAAGCTACTTTTTCCTGGACCTGTTTAATTGCTTTCACTCAGATGAACAAAATAGATGATCAGTAGAGGGTCCACATAACAAAGAAAATCATTTCAAAGAGAAAGATGGGTAAATTTATGGATATGAGTAATGTGTTATGTCTTGGACTGTGAGAGAAAGGGGGGGGGGGGGGTGCTATGCAGACATGGTAAGCTTTGTGAAAAAAAGTAACTATCTTTCATTTATCTTATGCTTATTCACTTTCTGAAATACGTTTTGTATTTTTGTTGAATTTATAGGGACATTCCTTGCTATCTTTACTATCACTTTGTCTTTATTTTTTACAGATATTCATCCAGCCAACTAATGATGACAAATACCTTCCTGTTGCACACACATGCTTTAATCTGCTTGATCTACCTCGATACAAAACAAAGGAAAGACTTCGTTACAAATTGCTTCAGGCAATCCAACAAACAGAGGGATTCTCCATAGTTTAATGGGATAGTTACATAGACTTGTTTTTAGCTATTGCTAGTTTGAAATGAGATTTTTGAGCAATTTGTTTATGATTTTATACAATGCTGCCTTCACTGTTAAAATATTCAGATACTTACTATAGTCTTTTGTATATACAATATGCTCACAAATACATGTTGAAATTTGATATATTTTATTCGAAGTGTATGAATGTGCAGAAAAATATTAAACAGAGAAGATATTTTTATAGCTTGTAAATGTAGGACAATATCTCCAATCATAATGCACCAAATTCAATATTGTGAATATGTGCCTGTAATTCTGCTCATTCAAAACAAAATCATATGCAAAGCTAAAAGTATTTTTATTATGAGACTTAAATATTATGTGGCTTTAAAACACACACACACACACACACACACACACACACACACACACACACACACACACACATAGTAAAAATATTTTTACTAAAGACTGAAGTTTAAGGAAATGTTATATTTAGTACAGATATGTGGAATTGCAGTAGCAGACAAACAATAGGTAAAATGAATTTCAAATATTGAACTATAGAACCAAAGTCTTGTGCTCAGAAAAAGATAATAACTAGTAAATTAGCTGTGGAATGGTTATTAACTGTTAGCCAGTATGTTGTTGATGCACAGCAAAAAATGTTTTTACCAGCAGTCATATACAGGAGGTTATATAGTTCTTTTTATTTTTTTATTTTAGCAATTCTGTAGAGTAGGCTACTTTGATATCCAAAAACACTTTGTTTGGAAACACACATTTCTTAAGTCTGTTACTGAATGGAAAGTCCTAGATGGAATGAAAATTCTGCTTGGTTCAGCTTAAAAGTAATGAATGATGGGAAAAAGAACTGATCTTTTGTGCTGAAATTATAACAGCCAAGTATTAAAGGACCTAAATACACTAGAGTCTTGTTTGTTACTCCTTGTAACTTTGTGTAACTTCAGAATAATGTGGATACTGGCATAACTTTCTCTGTCCTGATAAAGAAATTAAGCACTTCAGCAGTAACTGCCTCTCCTTTTTCGTTTTCTGTCCAATGTTGTTTACTTTCATGATGTATGGTAATCAATTTCTTAATCATTTTACTAAAGTTTCACAGATACAGATCCCAATTAGCAGAATAAATCAATATACAGCATATTATATTTAAACTGTTTAGGAAACTTCATTACCTGCAACTTTTTAAATATAGGCGTAATTCCATTTGTATTCAGGATTTTTACACTTTTTCATTATCTCCAGTCTTCTTTTTATGTTTACTGTGTTGTGTAACTTTAGAAGAACTTCACATTTTTGTTTGTAGAACATTGTTGTAGATCCATTTTTCAGAAATTTTATTCATTTTTCAGCTCTTACTGTTGTGAGTTCTTTTCCCCATCTCTCTGAAGAAATGTATCTCCAACTCATGCAAATTGTGATCAGTGCTTATATTTATATGATAGTGACTGTATCACAAGATGATAATACATTGTTTTATTATACAGTACAGTTATTGTGGATAATGAATGTTATAGAGCAATATTTTATATGCCTTTGTTTATTGTGGGATTTTTGTGACACAAGTATGCTTGTATGAACATAAGTGAGGTGACATAAAATGGAAGGAACTTCATGGTTACAGTGTAAATCTGCGAGAATGTGGGCTATTGTGTTTACAATGGAAGATAAGTTTTTTAGGAGGTGCTACTTACGCCTATTGCAGGAAATGTTGCTCAGTTTTGACTATTAAGATAACAGAACAAATGAAGATTGTTGGATTTAATTTATAATATATTAAATTGTTCTGAGATGTGTTTAATTTTTTTTTTTTTGTTATAGTTAAAATGTTATTTTGTCATATGATATGTGTTTTTATTTTTGCTTGCTAGTCATGAGAAGTATGTGTACTTTCAGAACACTGTTGCATGTGTGATATAATTCTGACATGCATGTATTTATAAAACTGTTTTATTGTATGTTTAAGTGAATTACACTGTTTGACATTTGATGGATTAGCAATAACTACATAAATTACTAAATACCATGAAACTACAGTGGCTGTATTACTTACGGTATCTGTTCATGTGAGATGAAAGGAAGCAAGTAGACAGGGTACAGGAAAGAAAATATAACTCGTGCTCACTTTGAAATGTTTTGTAAGGGCATTTTGCGATTTAAAATATGAAGGTTGGAACTTAAATAGTGGCAACACTGCTGTGGAGAAACTATGCAATGGAATCTACAATTGTTGCTGATAGCGCATGTTGTTGACATTCCTACCTTACCTCCAAGCTAATGGACTCGCCCATCCAACAACACTGGTGTGAGCACAATCAAGGGAAGAACAATTATGTGTGGACGAGTGGTCTACTGTAACAGTGTCACTATGTTTTTGAAACAGGAACAATGGAATTGAATCAAGATTGAATGTGCCGTGCATACGAAAAATTACATCACAATGGGTTCCACATCAATTGACGGAAATGCAGAAATGGATGCATTATGTTGCTGCTCATATGCACTTGGAGTGATCTGAGCATAATGGAGTGACTTTCTTACACCGTATTGTAACACTTGATGAGACATGGGCCACATCATACGAGCAAAAACTAAAACTCCAATCCAATGAATGGCATCATTATGGGTTGCCACGAAAGTTGAAAGTGCATCAGAGCCCCAGTATGGGGAAAGTTACAGTGATTCTCATGTATGACTTTGATGGGTGTTATCCTAATGCATTACGTTCATCCATGGCAGACCCTTAATGCACAGTATTACTGTTCATTTTTTGAGCATTAACCAGCAATCAATTTTGCGAAAGAAGCAGCAACACTTTCTGCACAACCCACACATCATTTTGCATGACAATGCTCAGGCGCATATTGTGCAGGCTGCTCTGTCGATTGATGGGACTAAGGAGTGCTGTACCATCCACCATACTCCCCTGCTTAAGTCCTTGTGACTTTGATTTGATTCTGAAGATGAAGGAACCATTTCGTGGCATTTGCTTCAGAACTGTCCCAGAAATTTGACACGCAGTAGACCACTCCCATTCGCACCATCGGCAGAACAGGCTCTGCTAATGATATACTACACTTTCCATGTCACTGGCAATGGGTTCTACACAATGATGGTTACTACTTTGAAGGACAGTAAGAGATGCAAACATATAATACATTTGTAATAAATAGTTGCCACTATTGAAGTTCAAACTTCATTTCTGCATATGCAAAAAGTAGTTTATTTATGGAAAGGTACTCTGAGTACATTGACCACTGATACCTTCACTTTGTGTCATAATTTTGATGGTCCTTATTAATATAGTCTCTCATGAATGCAATGTACTTGTCCCAATGCTTTTGCCAGTCTTAAAATACATGTTGTAAACAATTTATTGATAGGTCCTTTAAAATCATCTTCGCAGCCTCCACCACTGCTTCTGATGATGGATACTGCATTCCACAAAGGTTTCTTCAAGTTAGGGAATAGAAAAAACTCACAAGGAGCTAAATACACAGTATAGGGAGGGCGAAGGATGCACTTCATGTTGATTTTTGCAAAACATTCAACAACAACATTGGCAATAAGTGGCTGTGCATTATCTTGGTGCAACATCGAGCCTGATTCATGAAAATATGATCTTTTGCACCTGATATGGACTTGCAAAGTATTCAGGACATCCTTGTCGTATTGTCCAGTTACTGATAGTGTGCAGGTACAACATACTGATAAACCAGATGACCATAACTTTCCCAGCTGAAGCAACCACTTTTGCTTTTCCTGAGGAGTTGGTGAGGAAGGAGATTTCTGCACTGAGCTTTGCTGTTTGCTCCCAGGATCAAAATGATGTAGCAAAGTTTCATCAACAAAGTTGAAAGAAACTTCGGATATTCTCCTAATGTCAACTTTAACTGCATGCAAAGCTGCACGTGAATTTCCTTTTTTCGGTTATCATTAGTGTTGTAACCAATAGCGCACAAACATGTCTCATGTGTAATGTTTCTGTCCTCTTTAGACATTTTAAATCATCTTCGAGCTATGCTGTAGGGAAGAACACTTACTCCATATGCCTCGTGTAAGGTTGTATAGGCCTCAGCTGAAGATTTCTTGAGACTAAAGCAGAATTTCAAAGACACACATTGTTATTTGTGTTACCTACATTGCAACAATAGGCAATACAAAACATGTCTGAACTTGTCTGACTCTCCCAACAATGAAACTACTACGGCGTGATTGTTTCACATTAAGCTGACATATGATCACAAGATTTAAGTTTTAGCATGAGGAATTATGGCTGTAAAAAATGATCATCATTCTTTATTGAACAGCCCTTGTATCTAGGGTATATGAACCCACAAATGATGTATCAGGAGAACACCTGATACCTGGGATATACTTACATTATATTTTTAGTGTAAGTTATTTAGAGAACAAAAAGACAGCTTTAATGTGTCTGGGAAATTTTTTGAGGATTGTAGGTCATATAAAGCTGCCAAGAAAGAAGTAAGACTCTATTTACATCATTATTAATTCTCTGTTTAAAGTGGCAGTAAATGTGCAACACTCAAATCTTAAAAGGAGACCACATGGTTTGGTTATTGTATTTTAGAATTTTTTCTATATTTATGGTACAGAAGGTCAGAACTTAAATAACAATCAGCCAAAGCCGTTCAACACAACTCTCAAAAATTCTTAAGAAAATCGACTCCGAAGTTCACCTACATAAATACTTTTCATGTCATATTGAAATGCATGGCAGAGGGTTCATCGAACCACTTTTATAATGTTTCTCTACAGTTCCATTCTCTAATGCCTCACAGGGAAAAAGGAGCACCTAAATCTTTCCATTTTCGATCTGTTTATTTTATTTTGATGATCATGTCTTCCTATGTAGGTGTGTGCTAACAAAATCTGTTCACATTTGGAAGAGAAAGTTGGTGAAAGAAATTTCATAAATAGATCTCGTCACAACAAGTAATGCCTTTCTTTTAATGATTTCTACTCTCTCTTGGGTCATTTCTGTGACACTCTACTAAACAATATTTATTTAAACTTACTGGTAAAATAGGCAAATATTCATTAAATAGGTACATGAAAATGGGATCAGGGGTATTAAAGCTTCTTGCAATTTCTAAGTTACTGTGGAGGATACAATGATCTAACTGCATTCCCATGATATATTGATATAACAAGTGTAACAATATCTTTGATAGGATAGGTTGCTACTCACTACAGAGATGTCTCGAGGATTCACAGAAAGGGCACACACAAAGGATTGCAAGTATACGGTACTCAGGTTATGTCATCAATCAAAAACGTGACTGAATGCAAAGTAAATGGAAGTTCTAAAAAATGGCACTAGGAGCCTACACAACTAACTTTTGTCGTTGAACATAAGCAGCACTAGGGTCGCTTTACAGACTCAAAAATAAACAGGCCTGCTGGTTCCAAAATTCTGTACTAATAAAATTACAGATACAGAGTAAAACTCCTATGATCTACGAAAACTGATTTATGTATTTATTTATTTTTAGCTATATAATTTTATGCAATGGAGAACTGTTCACTACACAAGAGAGCTTATGATCATTGTTGCTACAATCCAGTATTCACCTCCATCCACCAAATTTGTGCAACCAATACCCCCTTATTGATCCCAACCATCAGCAGTTATTGATTGGGCAATACACTGAGCTCAAGCTAAAAGATCTTTCATTTTCACTTTTCGAATTTTACTTTCTAGTTCAAACTGTAGTTCAGGGCTTCTCGAAGTGTGGTCTATGGACCCCTCCGGAGTGCACCGATTTATTCAAGGGAGTCTGCGCTCATCTTTCACCAAAACTTGTAAAAGAATGAGTAACATTATTAATTAAAAGACTGAAAATCAAATTCATCATTATTTCCTTCATTTGAAAAATATGTTTACGTTAACATCAGGTCATGTTCCCGAGCAGTGATTGAGGTTGCCTAATGAGGATCTGTTTATAGTTTTAGTCCCACTGGATGTGGCCTCTCTGCTCCACTGTTCTGCAGTAATCGAGGAGTTACATGCGCACCGGCTCAGAGTGTCCAATGCTCATGATATTCCGAAATGGTGGGAGCTCAGACGACCATTCAGAACACTTGCTTCTACATATGGAGTCCATGACATCATTCAGTGTTACAGACTTACTTCATCAGTTTACTACCTCTCTCATCATTCACCTTTTCACCAGTAAATTATTCCAACATGGATCGATGGCTGAAGTCAGGATCACTGAAGAAGCGAGGTGTTTCTCAGGATGGCCATATGAAGAACTGTCACATGAAGTGCCATGTAGCACGATTTATTATGTGCAGACTCTGAAAATGCTCCATTAGATGCAGTACACTGTGGAAATGAAATAACAAAAAAGCATAAGTACAACAGACAATATCTAGACATGAGTATTACTGAGATAGAGGAGTGTACAACTCGGTGTGTAATTTGCATGCCAGTCCTTCCAAACATTTCTATGGTTCCAATTAAATTGTGCCAAATTTTTTTAGGGGTAGGGCACTGTATTAGCTGCTCCTCAAAACTGCATCAAAACTCGTGCAAAGCAATTAAAATTACTCCTTAAAAGCTTCCATTTTGGTAAGCTATTGAGTGGCAAAGGTAGGGAAAGCTCATACCATATCAATATTATTTCCTGTATGCTGTATGTAACTTGTATCTTCTGTGCCACTATCAAACAGTACTATCAAGAGACATATTGTTGACATATCAAATGAAGTGAATGATCTCTCTTTCTCACATTCCAAAACAATTCATTTTCTCTGAAAATAGATGAATCTACTGACATCGTGGATTTGGCCATTTTATTAGCTTTTGTTATGAATACTCAGGATATTTCACAGAGGACCTCTTATTGTGCAAACCACTATCTGCCAATGCAAAAGGTACTGAAATATTCCGTTTGTCAGACACTTATTTGTAAGACTAAAATTTCATGGTCTAATTTCATCAATGTGTGTACAATGGTGCAAATCTACGATGGGTCCAAAAGTTGGAGCAATCGTGAAAACAAAAGGAAACTCAAAGAACTACTGCAGTAGTCATTGCACTCTCCATAGAATACTTTAGCTACGAAACAAAGCCTGCTTCCTTCGGAAAGGTTTTAGACAAATCTGTCTAAATTATTAATTACTTAAAATCACGAGACAGAGTGTTTTCCTCTTATCAATGATTTTTTAAAGATAAAACATTGAATTTAGGGAATAATTTATTTCATCAAACCATCTAACACACATCGAAGCTTGATGTCATTGTTGGAGCAGTACTTCCAAACAGCTGTAGATAAGAAGCTACGGCAATAGAAATGGGTGACCTACCCGATCACTGTTAACCAAAACCCTGAACAATCTGTCATCGAATGAATAAGAGTTGCTTATAAAAACTGTGACTTATTACACCTTGAAATCTACTTTTGATAATGACGATTACTCACCCATTTGGATTCGTCTGGAACACAAAAAATTCTACCTCCTTGTTGAAAAACGAAAACTTATTCTACTTCCATTTGCCACAATATACATTTGTGAATCTAGATACTTGAACTATGTCGCTAAAAAACAGTACCGAAGCTGTCTAGATGCTGAACCGGACATCTGTCTCCAATTGTCAAATATTGAACCCAACTTTTCAAAATTATGTCAGCAGTAGCAGACTCATTCAGATTCCATTGTTATTTCTACTGACTCATCTGTAGTAAAGTAGAATGCAATTTGTTTAATCAGTGATAAGTGAATGTTTCTGTACAATAAGTATCTAGGGATTTTGTTTGTATTTTCTATCATTTACTAAACAATAATTTATTGAATTCTGTTTTTATTGATAGTTTTGTTCTGAAAATTAAAATTATACCCAAATTTTGCTTTTCTTTGTAATATATTCCCACATTTGAGTTAGAAATATAGCTTAGCTGCAGTGTAATTAAAATTAGTTGCTATGTACTGTACGGCACGAGAAGAGCTCCCACAATTGAGGTGGCCTTGGCTCATGAGGCTCGCACATTCATGCCAGCCAGTCACATCTTGAGATTTTGTAAACTTTATCCAGGCAAACCTCAGCTCTGATGTCTAACACCCAAAAGAAATCATGAACTGCAAGTATTTTCTGTATAGCTGGTAAACAACAGGAAACAACGAAAAAGACAGAATATGTCAGAATGGATGGAAACACTGGCCTGATGTGTGTTAATTTACTGAATAAAATTATGAACATGGATCCAAAAGATTTAATAAACTAATTTTATGTCTGTCTAAAATCTTAGGAAAAATTATTAATCTTGATGGGATATCAAAAAGAAAAGCAAAAGTCAGTAATAGGAGAGGCAATAAAGCTCGATGAGAGATTAAGTTTACTGAACTGTAATTACTGGTGACAGGCAGTTTAGTGTTGCAATATCAGCAAACAATACATTAACAACAATGTCATTGAAACCTGTAAAATAATTATATCTGTCTTAGTAAGATACACTCAGTTAATTAACGTGAAATATTTGTTTGTAGTTTTTTTTTTCATTAGCATTTACCAATCACTGCATAAAATGGCAACAATTTCTAAGTTTCCAAATGAATAAAGAAGGCGAAGCCACATGTAATGAATCTTCTGTTCACCGTTAAAAATTAGCAAACATGACTATGGCTTCATAGTTCTATTAAAATTGTTTAGATTTAAAGATAACTTGAAAAACTTAATTTGAGATCTATGCTCAGAGGTCAACTGAAAAAATGAACACACTAATGCTGGTGGCTGGTTCATGGAGCTTTGTCAACATCTGAATGAAGAATATTTTTCAAACTAATCTCTAGATCAAATTCAAAACAAAAATCAATGCTTAAAGCATATTGTAATTTATCACTGTCATCGGTAAATGGAATTAGTGTCACACTTCTTCATGAGTTAATGTGTTACACTCTGATTTCCCTTCGTAACTGGTTCACTCTAAGTTTGATGTGAAAATGACATGTTTCATGCCACTGTTTTGCTCCGTTATCATGTCGAATATCTCCAGAGAGATGTTACGGTTTATTCTGCAGGTCGAGGTGGCAGGGTAGAGGAGACAAGGGTACTGTCAATCAACTTGATGAGCTTATGTACGGCGTCGTCAACTGACATGTCCACCAGCATGGCTGCCATAATTCTAGCAGCAACGTCTAGTGGAAGCAATTCTAGTTAATCTTGCGGGTGTCGAGATGTTCTTCGAAGTCATGATGTCTATAATGTCTGGGCAGTGTCCATTTCTTGGAAAATGTGTCAGTGCATGTGGTCCATAAACTAAGGCCCTAGCCCTCCGATAGCCAGTAGCATGTGTCGTCCACTGATTCGCGAACCATACACAACTAGAATAGGAGGAGGATTGAAAGTGCTGCACACTATTTCGCTTGTGGGGTATGGATGTAGATCTGTGGGATAGTTTGCACAAACTACAGTAGTCACATTCATGAAATTCATATGTACAGAATCTGTATAGGAATACATGAAGTTGCAAACCTATCTGCTTAAATTTCAACATTTGATAGTGAGGTAGGGAACCAATGGTTGGAAATACATATTTGTCGTGTTATGGGCATATGCAGCATGCACCACATAGCGGCAACGTAGCTCTTAGCTACTTGTCAAGGTGACAACCACCAGTCTCCAAGCCTGCATGGAAACACCTCTTGACGTTCTACTGCACTCTCTCAAAGATCCCTGGTGTCTATTGTGCATGGGACTGGGAGGATGGGTGTTTCAGATACCAACTTTACATAACCACAGGGGAAAACTGCAGAGGAGTGTGGTCCATTGATAGGCTGATTATGGGGCACGACCACCTCTTCCAATTGAAAAATGAGGGTACATGTTGGTCAGGTGTTCGCAAACATTAACATCTGAGCCAGTTAAAAACACATCCTTTCACGGATGAACAAGTGGTACTGGCACTGAGAACTGTGGCAGCGCATCTTGCAGGAATATCAGGTGATGTGGACCACTCGGACGTGAAGGAAGCGAATGAGGTCCAGTTAGGTGATCTTAGAAAGCGCCCATCCTTGTGTTGACAGAATCTTTACTGTTGACCACTGATATGGGTGGCGTGTAGATTGTCCTCACTAGAAATGCAATACATGAATTTGTACTGATGGTCGTCGCTTTGAAATATTACTATGACCTACGTTGTTAGTATTTTATTCATAGCAGAAACTGTTAGTCATCTAATTTTCAATATGAGTTGCAGTTAAATTGATTTTATTAGACCGGTCCTGGGCACTTAGTGCCCTTCTTCAAACATATATTACCACCCTTATATGTTCACATGGTTGAAGGACACTCAATCATTTTCAGACTGAACAATAAGGGTGCTATTGTATGATTTGAAGTAGGGCACTATAGCGATACTATGGCTCTGTTGTCTGTAGAGGTTAATTTGGAAAAATCCGTGAAATTATGTGCATGAAATAGGGATGAATTATTAAGTTAATTCTGATAAAGAGAGAGGCTAAAACGACTACATAAGTGAATAGAGGGGTGAAATGGCAGATGTAACAATCAAGGTTGAGACAACAGGCTCCTAAAGTAGCGAGAAGTTACCTCAAAATAGCTTATCATCAGCTCACTAGCAGCTGTGTTGCTGGAAAATAGCTGAAACTTGTTACACAGGTTCTTTTTTTTTTATAGAGAAATGAAATAAACTGTAACATTAGACAATGATTACTGACTACGTGAAGTGCACAGTGTTGCGCAATGGCGCCCAAACCTCTTGCTGTTATAAAAATTGTAATACAGAAAAATAGCAATTTAGTTTAACATTAATTAGGATAAGGGAAGGAATCATGAAGGAAAGTCCGTAAATAAGTTTGAAGATTAAATGACCCCCCCCTCCCTCCCCATAGATAGTCGCGCGCGCACACACACACACACACACACACACACACACACACACAAAAGCAATTCCAGCTCACACTAATGTGTTTAATCTAGGTCTTGAGCCGGCCGCGGTGGCCGAGGTGACTGAGGCGCTCCAGTCACTGTCAGCACGGCCACTACGGTCGGGGGTTCGAATCCCCCCTCAGGCATGGATATTTGTGCCATCCTAGTTCGTAAGTAGTTCATAAGTAGTTTGTAAGTTTAGGGACTAATGACCCCGTAGTTAAGTCCCATAAGCTTAACAAACATTTGAACATTTTTGAATCTAGGTCTTGAAGAAGCAGCTTTGTCCTAACTCATCAAAAGTGAAACAACAGATGATGGTGACTGCTCTTGTTCTCCTTCCAGGTAGTAGGTGAAAGTTGAAAGGTGAAAACAAAAACTGGACAGAGAATTATTTTGGAAGGAGAACCGTGTCAAAAGGGGCAAGCACCGCATTTATCTTTGAAAAATTGCATGTATCAGTACAGCACTAAGGGCCCAAGGGCTCTTGTCATTAGTGATCCAAAGTTCTCCTGGACCACGCTTATGATAGCTGCTGGTGTGTAGATTTCCTTTGTTATACTGATTAGCTTTTTGCAATCACCAAGCACTTAACAGTTCAGCTCGTCATCTCAGCTGCTGATTGGAACTCTCCTTATTGTTAGCAGTGGGATCTCAACAGCAAACAACCTCCCAGGGGAGTTTGCGTTACGTGTAGTCGTCAGAATGGCTTCCTCAGTTTGTAGCTCAGATCAAATGACAGCCTGAAGGAAGTCCCTTCCGAGGATGGCGTTACGGCTACATTTTTGTTAAAACGAAAAGTTTGTTGTTGATAGTTATTCTTGGGACACACGTTCCTGCTGGCCGGACGTATCTTCGATTTGCGACCTTCAGCAGAATTGCTCTTGTATCACAGAACATTATCTTCTTTAATTTACAGTGGTAGTCATTCGACAATGCAGAGAAGGAAGCGCTGCGGTGGAGTAGCCGAGCGGTCTAAAGCGTCTGACTGCGGAGCGCGTGGTTGCTCGCCGTGGAGGTTCGAGTCCTGCCTGGGGCATGGGTGTGTGTGTGTGTTGTCCTTAGGTTTGTTTACCTAGGTTTAAGTAGTTTGTAAGCTACGGACTGATGACTATGCAGTTTGGTCCGATAGAT
>CM048744.1:923375412-923495412 GCA_026315105.1 Locusta migratoria | reverse complement strand
ACACACACACACACACACACACACACACACACACACACACACACACCAACCACTGGCCACGACAACTTGTGTGTGTGTGTGTGTGTGTGCGTGTGTGTGTGTGTGTGTGTGTGTGTGTGTGTGTGTGTGAAAGAGAGAGAGGGAGATGCGGTTATATTCCAAGCAAAAAAGAAAGAAAGGGGAAAAAAAATCTTTCCCAGAGATACTACCTGTTGTAGGCAAAAGATCTAAAACGTTCATGCAGTAAGTATGTAGAGATGCCAAGAGACGACATTGTTCTGAGTAGTCTGCATACACTTGGAAAAGGAATTAAAGTTATTCTTTAGGATCGTAGTTAACCATACACTCTGTAATCGTGACATGTTCGGAAATAAAATACCAAACATTGGTGACAAATAACAAAATAGCGGTGTAAGCACACTCTCGGAAATCACGACATACTCGAAACTAAGCAGCAGAATGTTGAGGAGAAACACACCTAATGATACCCTCGAAATCACGAGATATTCGGAAATAAACAGCAAAGTCTTTTCTGACTAGCTATTAGTGTAAATGTCATTGATACTCATTTCAGTTGCCAGCAATTGAAACGTTTCCCATAGATTTGTCTCTAATCATATTCTCGAAAACGCAACATATTCTGAATAAAGGTCAAATATTTGTGATAAGGAAGAACAAAACGGTCATTGCTGGTTGTATTACTTGCAGCAGTAATTATATTCTCCATTTTTTCGGTCACATAGAAATCACAGAATCAATGTTAATAATTCCTGAGACACCACTCTCCTACAAGTAACATCAAGTACAAACTACTATTATATGAATAAGTAAATTCCACAGTGTGTTGTGGATAAACTACTCCTACAATGAGTTACAAACTTTAAGATTGAAAAAGATATTTGTGTGGAATGAGGTTTTTTTTACACAACACCTCATTTGGTAGCCCCAAACCCTAACCACTAGACAACGACAACTCCATCACTGCTTTTTGTATTGATTATGATTTTGTTCTTTCAGTTTTTTCCTGTTTATATGATTTTACATGCATTTAGTTATAATAAATTGGGCCAAAGGTGATTTTGTGATTCATATTTAATGCCCTGAAACGAATTACTGCAAGTTATAAGGAAAAAACTGTGAGACATATGGCAAAATAAAATGGCTTCTGTGACATGGAAGGAACAATTGAGAGTCGTTTTGACATCACTTTCAAGATCGTCATCCATTGGCTAATATCACAGCGAATTTCATTGGAGGGAAAGAAATTTATTGCTTGGGATATAACATGGTGGTAAGAATAAGCGGAGGCACTCTGACGCTAGAGCTGTGAAGCCAAGGGTAGCCATCGTGATCTGACCAGAACACTGCTGTACTTACCTTGTTTGTGTATGCTCGTTTTTGGAAGGATTTTGCACTGTTATGGTGATTTTTGTAATGTTTATGTGTACGAATCATTCTAATTGTTACCCGAAATTAAAGGAAATATCATTTCATGTGTAAATTGCTTTGCTAACGTGTGACTTTACCACTTTTAATGTGAACGAACCTGTAGAATATCTTTGCTTGTATTGTACCGTATTTTCCTCTTTTCGATTTCCCAAAGATGAAAGTTATTTCCCCCACTTAACATACTATTATGGTGATTTTTGTAATGTTTATGTGTACGAATCATTCTAATTGTTACCCGAAATTAAAGGAAATATCATTTCATGTGTAAATTGCTTTGCTAACGTGTGACTTTACCACTTTTAATGTGAACGAACCTGTAGAATATCTTTGCTTGTATTGTACCGTATTTTTCTCTTTTCGATTTCCCAAAGATGAAAGTTATTTCCCCCACTTAACATACTATTATGGTGATTTTTGTAATGTTTATGTGTACGAATCATTCTAATTGTTACCCGAAATTAAAGGAAATATCATTTCATGTGTAAATTGCTTTGCTAACGTGTGACTTTACCACTTTTAATGTGTACGAACCTGTAGAATATCTTTGCTTGTATTGTACCGTATTATTCTCTTTTCGATTTCCTAAAGATGAAAGTTATTTCCCCCACTTAACATACTATTTACTAATGAATAAAAATAAGTTTGATTTTTATTATATATAAACAATATTAGAAATAAATTTTAATACAGTCATTATCACATATCACTGACATAAGAAACATCCAAAAGATGCTCCAAAGCCACAGACGCTTCTTAGAAAAAACTTTTAAAATACCTCTATTAGTACTATTAATGCACTATTAGTTTCTGTGCTTTATGGCGTCATTTTCAAGTTTAATGTGGTTAAATCATTGTAATATTTTGAGAATGACAGCATAGTGCGCCGAAACTAGTCGTGCATTTGTAGTTAGAGGGTAGTATATTAATTCTACAATTGAAGACGATTTTACCTGGTTATACCAGGAGCAGAAAACATCTGCACTAGTTACAGGACATTCATTTCTTTTGGGGGACTGTTAACGTTACGCTGCCCCATAGACACGAAATATTACTCCACACATTGTTGCGGGTAATGTTACCAACAATACAACGCTGCCTTCCGCTCACTGCTCCTCGCCTCCTGGCAGCCATGATGCAGGCCTCCTGCCGCTGACAAAAGCCAGCACATGAATTGTCAACTACCGTGGGCTGTATCCAGTGTAGCTATTTCATTATCAAACAATGCGTAGAACAACAATCAAACAGCCAGTAAATATGCCGCGCTAACTTTGATATTTCCTTCAAAACGTAAAATCGGATTTCCTGTGTCGCGCTGTACTGAATGAATTTCTTCTTCTTGCTTTGTAAAGTTACTACGCAAAACGTGATGAGGTTTCAACACAGCTTTCCCGATCAACAAAATTACACTTGATTATGTTTCTAGAAGAATTTCTAATTGCATAAAAATCCCTTGTATCTGATGTGCGGAAAAATGCCATTGAAATTTGTAATATTCTCTAATAACTTTGAAATGGACATGTGTAGTTTCAAATAAAACTGTTTATAATGTGTGGCAGTACTATTCCTTAGTCTCTTGGAAAAGAATCAAAAGAATACAGATTGATGAACTGCACCAGCCTGAACGCAGCCCTAGAATTTCATGATTTCTCTCTATTTTTCTTCTTTTTTTTTGTCAGGCTGTCTGGGGGAGGAGGGTATGTGCCTCTGTTGCCCCCCCCCCCTTCCACTTAAATCCAACTTTGCCTATCACCTGAAGTATGGAGGTTCAAGTTCCACCTGGTTTTTTTACAGAAATAATTGACAATTTATGTAAAGACATATGATTTGCATGACAAAAGCCTGAAGACCGTAGCAAGCTAAAAAGCCAGAATGAAAATTTTAACAATAAACTGGACAGTCAGATTGAACATTTTAATATTAAATAAGATAAACTGCAACCGGATGTGACTGTCACTCAAAATAAGCTAAATTCTCATAGAAAGAAGTGTCAGAAAAACTGCCAGGAGGAGATCCGAGGGTTAAAACACAAATTATAAATTATTTCAAGAAATAATTAAAGGAACATCTAGAGAGATTCCTAAAAAAAAAAAAAAAAAAAAAAAAAAAAAAAAAAAAAAAAAAAAAAAAAAAAAAAAAAAAAACAGTCCTAAAAGAAGTTGCTGACCAAAATTTCAAAATTTAGAATTATATTAATTGTTGGAAACACAGTCTTGCAACAGCATTGTTAATGAGCCTTTAGTTGTGCTGATATATGTGTTTAAGACATTGTTCAAACACTTGAATAGTGTCGATGACATGATGAATAAGGGGACTGATGACCTAGCTGTTTAGTCCCCTCAAAAACCAACAACAACAACATGATGAATATTCTCCTTCAAAACGTGGAAGCAGATCAAAGAATAGGGTGGAAAATACATGGGTGGGTTTCAGATGCTTCAAAACAGATCTGAGATATAAATCACAGTACGGTACTTGCTGTTACTGTAAGTATTCACACTTAACATATTTTACTAATGCAACTAGCACATGGAAATGCCTTGATGAAAGATTTTGAAGAACTGGAATCTTAAGACAAACAACATTGATATCTGTTACCTGCATCACTGTAAGTTGCCCTTCTGTTGTATCATGTAAAAAAGTGGTATGTAGCTAATAATATTCAGAAAACGAGTAGTTTCTATGCTTATGACGACTTAAATAATTTTTATCTTGTAAATTTTTAGTATTGTTGTATTGACACGTTTTCATTATTGTTTTGTACTGCTGTAAGTTGTTGTTATACCATAATATTTATACCTACTCAAAGTGGCGGCAGGCCAGCCGCAGTGGCCGAGCGGTCTTCGGCGCGCCAGTCACGGCCGCTACGGTCGGGGGTTCGAATCCCCCCTCGGGCTTGGATGTGTCGTCATTAGTATAAAGGTTATATTACGCGGAGCGTATTTGGTCGCTAGTCGCTAGCGTCTGTTGTCGCTCGGCGTATAGGCGAATAGCGAATGAATACACTGACGCAATGACACGCAGCGACTATAGACGCTAGCGTCTTCGTAAAAACAATTGAAACACGACGTACCATATGACACATTATTTTGGATGTTAGGTGAGACCAAACAATTCTGTTTCCCATGGTACGACATAGTCGCGAAATTATATCAGTGATTCATTTCGTAATTACTTTTAATATCTTTATTTACGTTGATGATCACAAAATTTCTCGTCGTTTTGACGACCTGCTTCGGTCAGTGATGACCATTTTCAAGTCTGCAGCAAATCAGAAACAGAAGGACATAATTAGTAATTGACTACCTTATAAAACATAAGGCATTCCAGTCATCAATATATAAAACGTGTTTGAAAATATTATACATCATACCTGCTGTTACATTCCTTAATGGAGATGCCATTATGGCTTTTATTACTTTAAGGAATATAACAACTGGTACACTGTATAAGATTGTTCAACACGTTTTATATATTGATGGCTGTAATGCCTTATTTCTTTTTTATAAGGTAGTCTACTTCTAAATATGTCCTTCTGTTTCTGATTTGCTGTAGACTTGAAAATGGCCATCACTGACAGAAACCGGTCGTCAAAACGACGAGAAATTTTGTGGCCATTGACGCAACTAAAGATATTAAAAGTTGTTTGTCATACCAAACAAAATATGAAGTTGAACTGTAATCAAATTTCTGAAAATTTATCAAAGTTTTCCAGTATTATTGGACATTAAAATAAGGATTAATTAAATTTTATTCTTGGCGAGATCGCCATCCTCGTTACGGTATTCTGTTTCCTTATTTTATCCTCTACCATGTATAGTAATGTATCAAAATGTTCTTATGTCATCCTCATATTTCTGTAGGCACAAGGACCTTCACACGATAATTCTCTCAAAAGATTTGCAGAAGCACCATATTTATCCCTCCTCGCTATCCAACTTATCCATCCCCCCCCCCCCCTACTTTTCCATTTTCCTTTTGGTAGATTAATTTTCTTTTCAGATTGTTGCGAGAAACACAAAGCCAGTATTTATTACTTCCTTCGCCATCTTGACTCGACTGGTGGCTAATTCGCTCCTGTATATGACACGGGGCGACCAACACTTGAAAGCGATCTTAAACGCCAGCGACCAGCGTCTAAAGTAGCCCACCCTTCAACTTTAGACGCTCGCGTTTCGGAGCAGCGACTTTGTTCGCTCTCCTTGTTTACACTGAGCGAATTTAGCAGCTGCTTCCAAATACGCCAGCGACTAGCGACCAAATACGCCCCATTAGTGGCGTAACTATGGGGGGGGGGGATGAGGAGGATAGAACCCCCCCCCAGAACCCGAAAAGGAAGGAAAAAAAAAGAGAGGGGGGGGAGAAAAAAAAGAAAAGAAATCGTATAACAGCAATCTGATAAAGGTAAAGATTTGAAACTTGGGGTGTTTTACCATAAGCTTTCATTAGAAGGGAGTGAATTAGTTTCTTCAACGGGAGTGGTAGACGGTAGTCTGTCTGGAAAGTGACTAAGATTTTGCTCGTCAAGGAGATATATCCCCCCCCCCCCCCCCCAAAACCAAGTCCTAGTGACGCCACTGCGCCCCATGTAATATACCCTTAAGGTAGTTGCTAAGTAGTTTGTAAGATTAGGGACTGATGATCTCGCAGTTAAGTCCCTTAAGCTTAACAAACATTTGAAACATTTTTTGAGTGGCGGCTGGTGTTTCAGATGAATGGGGGTTTACTACTTTCAGTCGCGGATCTTGATAGTGCCCCCCCCCCTCCCCTCGATTACAGCTTGGTGCGTCGGAAACAATTTGGTGCACCTCTGCGAGTGGCGCCGGGGGAAAGCGCTCTGGTTTGCATCCCTTCCCCCCCCCCCCCCCCCGGTAGATATATTTTCGTTAAGAGATCTGCAGAATGTCTTACCTCCACCTGTTAGCGCTTGCTTCAACTCGAGCTGAGGCGTCTGTCTACCAAGCTTCGATGAATCTGTTACGATGAACAGACAAGCTACCTTCAGGTCACGTGACATTCCAAGCAGGACCCGCTCGTAACCTTACGCATACGCAAAAGCAGCTCTCCCACACGCCTATTCAAACAGTTAAAATATTTGTTAACGAAGAGTATAAATGTCATTATTTTACCCTCAAATTCGAGACACATTCACAAAAACGTCCAAAGTCGTTGTTGTTCCCGTATATGTTAAAAATAAGATTGGATTAAAAAAATTGTTTGCAGTTTGTCTCAACCCACTACGTCCAACACCACAGCGAGATGCCGCTAACCGCACGGCTATTCTTGATAGTTGAACAGTAGTGACTTCATTATTATTCATGGTTGGATCTTCTGAAGGCTTTTACTGTTGATGCGTCTTTAATTTATAGTTATAAGGTATTTTACCAAATATGTCGTTTTTAATTAATCTTCAATGCGCCAGAAACAAATATGAAGGGCGGATGTTGCCTTCATGGAGGATCTGCACATGCGCAAAGCGAGGTGCGCAGTAGCACCACTGCCTTGCTTCGGGACTAATCGTGAGTAACAGCCAGATCTTTAGTAGCCAGGAGTTGTCTCCGCGACGTATAAGTTTCTCATGCAATAAAGATACTTTGAATGTGTATATAAAATGATCTGATAGAAGAACGAAACGAAGAATGATGGTTTAAAACCACTTTTTATTTATTAATTTTCCTTTTTTCACGACGAGATTTTTTTGGAGGGGTTCACTGAACCAGTGAACGCACAGGACGCGGCGGCACCGTCTACTCATTTAATTCCCTAAAAATAATCGAAACTGGACTTTGATCGTGATTCCCTTGTAACCTTCATATGTGTTTTGCGAAGTAGCCTAGATGTAGGTTTGCATTAGCTCAAAGAGACCGAAGCATCAGTAGCAATCAACATCCGTCACACCTTGGCTTACTTCCTTCTCGTACCTTTACCTTGAGTTACAGGTATTCTTCACCGGTCGCCTAGATATAGTTTAACTGGATGAATTAAGCGGAATCCGCTAATCGATGTCCAAATCTACAGATCAGACTTCGTCTCCTATCTGCAGGGGAAAATCAATCGCATAAAAGAGAGCATTGCGAGACTACTACCAAATAAGACACTCATCGCTCTTTAACTTATATATTGATCCACTTTCAACTTAAATGTTATACAATGGCAGTACAATATGCTTGTCATATTCATGACATCTAATTCCAGTCTGTGTCTTACACACAAGTCTCGATCTTTCATTCTTCTTACAATTAATAAAACAAAAACCTGTAGGCCAAAACTCTCGCTCGGATACGCCAGTCTTTATATTCTCGTTCGCCCTGTAACCAACATTACAAGCGCACAGTTTTCTGTTCCTTTAGTAAACTGCTAATAGCAATTATCGTCTCTGGGATGCTATTTCGTATGTAATGACAAGTGAGTCGTTACATCTCAGTATATTATACTTCACACATTGTTACTCCAACTGAAGCACTCTAGACTGAGGGACAGCCTATCTAAACCAGCGAAGTGTACTTTTCACTTAGATTGTGTACTAAAAATATAATTATGCAGTACTTAATGTACAGGTAGTACAACAGGTGTCCCTTACTTATTCTGTATATATCTGCCCATCTTGCCCTTCATTTGCCACAGCTAAAATGAAGAAAAGTAAAATAAAAACTCAAATTTTACTGAAGAAATAATAAATTCTGACACAATATGAAAGGGAGTTCTTATATCATAAAAGCCATGTATTCTGTCTCTGTTAATCACTACTTTATCAAAGGACTTGAGACTCATTAGCACTGGGTGGTATGAATATTCTGAAATTTATCTGAAATTACCTCTCAATGAAGTTACTAATACTCTGCTCATTACAATGCATACCAAGTCTCAAACATTTACAAAATTCATGGTCGAAAAGCCATCACAATTGAAGTGTGTGAACTGACTCAAAGGAACATTAGCCGCGGCGGATCAACCGTGCGCACTGGGGCGCCGTGTTGCGGTGTGCGCGGCTGTTCGCCGTTGGGGGTTCGAGTCTTCCCCCTCCCCCTCGGACATTGGTTTTTGTGTTGTCCTTGGGTTAGTTCACCTTAGTTTAAGTAGTTTGTAAGCTACGGACTAATGACTACACAGTTGAGAGTCCAGTAGATTTACAAACATTTGATTTTTTTTTGGAAAGATCATTACAAGAAACTCTCACATCTTGGCACGCTAGTTTATGAAACATTGCAACTGGGAAACGCATATATGTATGCCCTTTGAAGAAACCGAACTCGAAATATTTAATTTAAAAGTCTCATAAAATATCACGAAATTGATTCTCGCAACTAAACAGAGAGCAGATCAAGGCGAACGTGACGATAATTCCTGATTCTTAGCACAAGCAATATACTTCAAATAAACAATGGCTGCAGCGGTAGCGACATGTATCACAGGCAAATATGGAATGACTAGAAACATACCGAGTAGCTCGGCTGCATATCACTGTCGCTGCTGGAGGATCAATAAAGCCATCTACTTGGCTAATTATAGCTGTCCAATGGTGGCTTATCTATACTGCGAGGGGCGCACGCAGAATTTTTTTTTTCGATTTGGGTGGGGGGGGGGGGGTTAAATCAGAAATCCAATTTTAACTAGTGTGACTTTATATAATTAGTTATATTTATACCAATTAGATTATTTGTATCAATTACATTATTTACCTAAAATATGTTGGTTCGAATCTTCCCTAGGGCATGGGTGTGTGTGTTGTCCTTAGGCTAAGTTAGATTAAGTTAGTGTAATTAAGGTGTAAGTTTAGGGACTGACGACCTCAGGAGTTACGTCCCATAAAATTCACACACATTTGAACTTTTATTTGAAAAATTACTTTCAAAACATTTAATACACATTTGTGATCGTGTCTCATGTTGCAAAATACATTTAAATATATGTACAGTTACTATTATTAATGTTGCTCACGAAGGTAATGCAACAATATTTCCGTTAACTATTCTGAGTTCACTGAGGGAGGACAGAAATCTCAGAGAAACGTTGGCACAAAGAATCCGAATGGGGGTTGGCTTTGACGATTAGTGCTAGGAGGTCAGAGGCGAACGAATCGTTTCTTTACTATATCTATCAGTGGTTCATAACAGACTAATAAATCTTTAATAAAGATAAAGGTACATCTGCGGCCTGAGGTGCCGCCTCACATTGTCAGTGTTGGCCCTTGAGGAGAAAAGTTTGACGATCATGGGATTAGAGCAGACGCACATTTATCCCCAACACGCGCTTTGAGCGCGGAAAATGCGCCCGATTACGTCAGGGGGAGGCGGAATTCAGAGCACAGAGGATATATATATATTATATATATATATCTTTGATTCAGAGTGATAGCACAGTCGCCGCTAGAAGTGGAGCGGGGGGGGGGGGGGATGAAGGGAGAACGTAGAGGTATTTCTTGCCAACTAACTGCCAACTAACAGCCGCTCGTTACAGATCAAATTGATAAATTTGTAAAAGTTACGGAAAATGGTTTTGTTAATTTACTTCACAAAAGATCTCATTGATACATTAAATAAGGGATTCAGCTTGCCGAAATTTTCAGTGTACGTAATGGCACAACAGTCTGACACAACACCAGCAGATCACCAAGTTATAACGACGTGCACAACAAAGTACTTTCCAGTAGTGCATATCATATAAACCTATATTTAAAAAAAAATTATAGGCGCAATGATGTCACAGATCCTCTAAATTTTATGAACCAGAATTTCTAATCCGATTTAATTTAAAGCTCTGGTCATCAAAATTTTGCAACTACATTAATGATACCTGAAATTATTATGGTATTTGAAATTATGTACGTTATGAAAAGATTAACTGCTCAGTGGTGGAGTCAATGGCTGGTACTTTTGCAAGGAAAAATGATCCTCGCCTTCTAAAAGCATCAGGCTGTCGCGGAATGTGGGAACTTAGAGGGAGTGGTGATTTGTCCAAGGATATTACCAGACTTTTGATACTCACGAGAATTCTCGACCGTATGAGACAAATGAGGCAAAAGCGAATATCGTACTCAAACATACCAGAATTTTAAAGTTATTAACAACTATACAGTACATACATTTATTGGGGAAGTAATTAATTCATTTTGAATCTGTAATGAAATACGCATAAGTTTTTAAGGAATCGTGATTAAGGACATTGCGGTCTCTAACAATGAACGGCTTCAGCCAGAGTTATTGTAGTAAATACGATTTTCACAGTGAACGTCATTTTCTGTATTTTTTATTTTTAGGACTGTATTTAGACATCAGTATCTCCTTCAACAGAATATTTTAAGTTAAAGTCAACAACAATTAGCAAAGAACTATTTTCAAATGTCTTGTGTTCGTCATAAGGTACTCCTTTCTTGGTTGTAACGCCAATTATCAAAATATATTTTCAGGTTCTAGACCATACCAACACATTTGTAATCTTTAAAAAGTATGTTGTTATTATAAATCAACAACAGTTAACAAATCCTGTATTTATTCCGAATTGCTTAATGGTGGGCAAATAATCCCCCCCTCCACCCTGGTGTGTCGCGTTACGAAAAATGTGTTAGCGTTCAGTTTCAGTGTTTCACTAATGGAGCAGCCACCTGAACTTAAAACCGAACAAACAATATTCTCGAAGTTGAAAAGAATTTAGATTGTAATATACCACGGATAAAATATTTTTCAAAACGCTAAGAATATTTTTAGGATAATCCTATAATTTTTTGATGTAGGTAGGCCTACAAGAATCGCAAGCTCTTCGTATCACAATAATCAACCGTGATTAATACATTACTGGCCATTAAAATTGCTACACCAAGAAGAAATGCAGATGATAAACGGGTATTCATTGGACAAATATATTATACTAGAATTGACATGTGATTACATTTTCACGCAATTTGGGTGCATAGATCCTGATAAATCTGTAGGCCTACCCAGCACAATCACCTCTGACCGTAATAACGGCCTTGATACGCCTGGGCAATGAGTCAAACAGAGCTGGATGCAGCTTCACCACGATACCACAGTTCATCAAGAGTAGTGACTGGCGTGTTGTGTTGATCCAGTTGCTCGGCCATCATTGACCAGATGTTTTCAATTGGTGAGAGATCTGGAGAATGTGCTGGCCAGGGTAGCAGTCGAACATTTTCCGTACCTAGAAAGGCCCTTACAGGACCTGCGACATGCGGTCGTTCATTATCCTGCTGAAATGTAGGGTTTCACAGGGATCGAATGAAGGGTAGAGCCTCGGGTCGTAACACATCTGAAATGTAACAGCCACTGTTCAAAGTGCCGTCGATGCGAACAAGAGGTGACCAAGACGTGTAACCAATGGCATCCCATACCATCACGCTGGGTGATACGCCAGTATGGAGATGTCGAATACACGCTTCCAATATGCGTTCACCGTGAAGTCACCATACACGGATGTGACCATGATGATGCTGTAAACAGAACCTGGATTCATCCGAAAAAATGACGTTTTGCCATTCGTGCAGCCAGGTTCGTCGTTGCGTACACTATCACAGGCGTTCCTGTCTGTGATGCAGCGACAAGAGTAACCGCAGCCATGATCTCCGAGCTGATAGTCCATGCTGCTGCAAACGTCGTCGAACTGTTCGTCTTGCAAACGGCTCCATCTGTTGACTCACGGATCGAGCCGTGACTGCACGATCCATTACAGCCATGCAGATAAGATTCCTGTTATCTCGACTGCTAGTGATACGAGGCTGTTGGGACCAGCACGGCGTTCAGTATTGCCCTTCTGAACCCACCGATTCCATATTCTCCTAACAGTCATTGGATCGCAAACCGACCTTTATCGAAGTCGGAAACGTGATGGTAGGCATTTCTCCGCCTTACACGAGGCGTCACAACAACGTTTCACCAGGCAACGCCGGTCAACTGCTGTTTGTGTATGAGAAATCGGTTGGAAACTTTCCTCGTGTCAGCACGTTGTAGGTGTCGCCACCGGCGCCATCCTTCTGTGAATGCTCTGAAAAGCTAATCATTTGCATATGACAGCATCATCTTCCTGCTGGTTAAATTTCGCTTCTGTAGCACGTCATCTTCGTGGTGTAGCCGTTTTAGTGACCAGGAGTGTACATATGATCTGTCGGCATCCCATACAATGCTTCCACAACATGCAGTGGACCAGCAGCTACTTTATAAACTGTGCACATAGTGGTAAAGATTTTTCAAGGCGCTTTATATATAGTTCGTATTCACGTGTATTACTCACATGCTATTAATTTATGTCTCAACTGCCTTACACTCAAAGCAACAAGACTTCACTAGTCTACAACTGTCAAATCTCTTATAGCAGTTGCAAACAATAATTCAGTACACTGATTTTTCCTAACATGGTCAATCATGAGTTTATATTCCTGTTGAGCTTCAGTCATACAAAAATTTCTAAAAGGTTTAGCCACCATTTGACAGATTTTTTTGTTTTTGTTTCTCACAATCTGAATAAATCGTCATAAGCAAGTCTGACGATCACTTGAAAATGGCCGAAATTTAAATAAAACAAAACAAATCAGTTAAATGATAGCCAAATCTTTTAGAAAAATATATGCGTTTACCAGGTGTTTTTTTCTTTGCTTTTCTTTCTCCACCCATCAGGCTGAAGCTCAATTCCGCAACCGGTTGGCTGATATACAAAATTGTTTAAAAAATCATTACTTTTAGCTAACCACTCATACACTAATACAATAAGAAACTAATGAGTACAAAGTAATTCCCATTTTTGACAGCAAAAAATTGCCTGATCAGTACAATAATATAATAAAACAGTAAATTACACTATTGATGACTATAGGATCAACAGAAGGCAAATCATTGGTTGGTGAAGTTTTCGTCTGTATGAATGTTTGTTTGCATTGGCACCACAAGACAACTATTAAACCATTGGGATGTGCGAAGTTACATGTCCCCAATTTTCCCTTATTGGGGATATTTTGGTTTTTAATTTGAAAACTGTGAGTGGAATACTACTATTAACCTTACCGTGATTTAAACTAAACAAAACTGTTAGGTTATCATGAAACAGAGGAAACAATTACCACTGCATAGGGTAGTTTCGGAAGTCCCCACAACATCCGGAACTGGTTCGTTGTTCCCACTGGATTCAGAAGATTGTTTGGAAGTAGATGGTAAAGTTTTCTAAATAATTACTTATTTTTGTTGAATTTCTGTCTCGTTCCTCTTCTATTTTTCTTTTCCTTATAAGATGATGATAGCCTGATAATTTATTTTTCTTCTCTGCGTCGCAAATTTTTAGTGATTAGTAACAAACCACTATGAATTACTTTCTTCTGGTGTTTAGTCAAATCATCGGTAACTTCACACGGAGGATGCCTGGTTCAACTTCGCCGTTTCACCCTCTCACCACTTCTTACTGAATAATACGTATCTGAATGTTGTGGCTGCCATCAAAGCTGTGCCCATTATTGACTCGTAAAACAAGTGAACAGCGGCTCCAGTGTCGTTACTATTCGGAACGTCCCGACTGTTTTGAAACTCAAAAATGGTGGCCTTTCTAGCGCTGAAGTTCTGGTTTTAGTGGGAAAAATGTTTTAGTGGGAAAAAGTCACGTTCCAGGGGTCAAACAGAACAAGATTTTTTAGTTTGAAAATTTTGCACGGTTGACAAAACGTAATAAAAGTAATGAAATATAATAATTACATTCATGCAGTTACCCGATTTTCAACTCCTGATACTAGAGTAACTTCGTTTGACCTTGTTATATGGAAAAACCGATTTTTTTCACGATTTCATAATAAACGTTCGAACTTTATAGATCAGTGCATACAAGCATGAGTTCGTTAATAAAATTAAATATTATTACAAATAGAAAATTTTAATGGTTAATTGATATACTTTTTATTTTGTCCTTTGAGCGCCTGCACGAATAGTTTAATAGTTTGCAGCAGTCGCGAGGGGGGGGGGGGGGAGGAGACGGTTCCGTCATGGGTGCAGAGCATGCCCCCCACAAGGGTGGGGCTGGTTGGACCCATGGGTCCAGGGCGCGGTGCTGAAGGGGGTCCAAGCCCAGCCATAAATGATTCAATTTTTTGGTTGTTGATGTTGTGGTCTTCAGTCCGCAAACTCGTTTGACGCAGCTCTTCAAGCTACCCTGTCCTGTGCAAGTCAATTCATCTGAGAATACATTCGGCAACCTGCATCCTTTTGAATCTGCTTACTGTACTCGTCCCTCGCTCCCCCTCTACGATTTTTACCCAATACACTTCCTTCTAATGATAATCTGACAATTCCTTAATATCTCAGAATGTATTCCACCAATCTATCCCTTCTCTTAGTGAGGATATGCCAGAAACTCCTTTTCTCCCCAATTCGGTTAAGCACTTCCTCATTAGTTAGGTGATCTACCCATCTAATTTTCATCATTCGTCTGTAGCACCACCTTTCAAAAGCTTCTATCATCTTTTTGTCTGAACTCCTTATCGTCCATGTTTCACTCCCATACTGTGCTACACTCCAGACAAATGCTTCAAGAAATGACGTCCTAATATTTAAATTAATATTGGGTGTTAACAAGTTTCGCTTCTTTAGAAACGCTTTTCTTCCCATATCCATACTGCGTTTTATATCTTCTTTACTACAGCTATCAGAAGTTATCTTGTTACCCAAATAACAAAACTGATCTACTACTTTTAGTGTCTCATTACATAATCTAATTCCTTCAGCATCGCCTGATTTTCTGACATTACATTACATTACCCTCGTTTTACTCTTGTTAATGTTCCTCTCATATCTTCCTTTCAAGACACTGCCCATTCCATTCAATTGCTCTTCCCGGTCCTTTGTAGCCTCTGACAAAATTACTATGACATTGGCAAACCGCAAAGTTTTTATTTCCTCACTCTAAACTTTAATTCCATCTCTAAATTTCTCCTTGCATTCTTTCACTGCTTGCTCAAAGTACTGATTGAACAACATCGGGGAAAGGCTACAACCCTGTGTTACTCCCTTCCCAACCTCTGCGTCTCTTTATTGCCCTCCGACTCTAATAACTGCTGTCTGGTTTTGGTATAGGTTGAATATAATTCTTCGCTCCCTATATTTTACCCATGCTACCTTAAAAATTTGAGAGAGTAGACAATGTCAAAAACTTTCTCCAAATCTACAAACGCTAAAAACGTAAGTTTGCCTTTCGTTATCATATCTTCTACAATAAGTCATAATGTGAGTATTGCTTCCCGTGTTCCTACATTTCTCCTAAATCCGAACTGATGTTCCCCGAGGTTGGATTCCATTCGTCTGTAAATAATTCGTGATAATGTTTTGCAACCATAACTTATTAAACTGTTAGTTCTGTAGTGCTCACATTTTTCTGCACTTGCTTTCTTTGCAATTGGATATTCTTCTTGGAGTCAGAGGGTATTTCCCCTGTCTCATACATCAGGTGGAAAATTTTTTTCATGACTGTCTCTCCTAACGATATGAGCAGTTCAGACGGAATATTAGCTACTCTAGGGGGCCTTGATCGACTCATATCCTTCAGCGCTCTGTCATATCACCTACCTCATCTTCCTCCACTTGGTCTTCCATTTCTATTTCCTTAGTATAGGCCCTCTATCTATTCCTTCCACAGTTCAGCTTTTCCCTCTTTACTTAGTACTGGTTTTCCATCTGAGTTTTTGATATTCATACAGCTGCTTTTCTTGTCTCCAAATATCTCTTTTATTTTCCTGTAGGCGGTATCTATCTTTCTTCTACGGTTCTGCATTTGTTCTTTAGCCACTCCTGCTTTGGCAGTCTGCACTTCCTGTTAATCACATTTTTCAGACGTTTGTACTCCCTTTTGCCTACTTCACTTGCTCAAAATGTTCAAATGTTTGTTAAGCTTAGTGCGGGGTCATCACTCACTAAACTTACAAACTACTTATGAAATACCTGATACTAAAGATGACATAAACTTCCATGCCCGAGGGGGGATTCGAACACCCGACGGGGAACGGTTGCACTTTTATATTTTCTCCTCTCATCAATTAAGTTCACTATATCCTGTGTTATCCAGGGATTTCTATTAGGCGTTGTCCTTTTGCCTGTAAGATCCTCTGCTGCCTTCACTACCCTATCTCTCAGAACTATCCAATCTTCTTCTACTGTATTACTTTCCCCCGTTTCAGCCAATCCTTGCCTAATGCTCCCTCTGACACTCTCAGCTACATCTGGTTCCTTCTATTTTTCCTGATTCTATCTCCCAACTTTTCTACCTTTCTACAGTATCTTAAGTTTTAATATGTAGTTCATAACCAATAAGTTATGGTCATTGAAATTACAAACAAACTAGAAAAAACACATTGAATATTTTTTCTTCCAACGAAATGTTAGAAGATTCTACAGGCAATTGTAGTAGATTTATATAATAAACCCCTTATCTTAAGCGATTACTTCGATTCATGCTCTTAGTTATTGTCATTGGGTGGTATTGTATGTGTGTTTTAACTAAGGTGACCAAACGTACCGATTTTTTCGGGACGCTTACGGTTTGTGTGTGTCTATCCCGAATTTTTACAAAGGTAAATTTTTTCACCTATTTGTCCCAGATTTAACAATTATGTTCCAATTTAGAAATTTATCTCACCGGTATCGGTCTATTTTATTATTAGTTTTCATTATGATGGGAAACTCTGTGACAAAATGTTCTTTAGACTTAAGATACTTACCACAAACTGTCGAAACCATTTCAAACTGTTTCCACTTAGCATATGCGCACAAAATGTACCAGTGAGAAAATCATTGAATGGACTGCTAACACTACTTTTCCAGGGTCAAAATTGAATTGATATTATTTCTCATTTCAGACAGAATCATTTGCTATTCTCAAATGTGCTTAAACTAGTGCACTATTATTCAATTTGTACATTTCCGGAAATAATGCTGTTACTAAAAGGGTATTTTCTCGACATGAGTAATATGTGGACAAGTGACGAAACAGAGCTTGCTGTAGAAACTTTGAAATCAATATTAGTAACAGAGTAAATTATTATGAAACTTGTGTAGAATGTTTTCACATGTTGTTGAAAAATTAAGACTTGCTGAAGAAACTTCACTGCACTGTTAAATACAGTTGTTCTGATACTATTCCTTCATCATATAAAGTACTAATAAAGTGTAAATTAAAGTATTTTTGTAACAACTTAAACTGATATTTTGCAATTATTACTTTCACTAAAATCTTCTAATATAATTAAAATATAAATTACAAAATTTTTAATGTGTCCCGAATTTGTATCTATAAAATGTGTACATGTTCCGAATTCGAATCTAGAAAATATGGACACCTTAGTATTAACACAGCATACAATGTTTTCTCCTAGTGGAGTACACTCACTGAACAGAGACGGTGCTCATGCTGCTGAATTGAATTGTGATGTGGTTTCTTTCTACAAATGTTGAGACTTTTTACTCTTTCTTCTTTACTAGGGCTGGTCATTGGGAATTGTTGAAACAACTTATCCCTTTGTCTAAGTCTTGTTGCAGTCAAAATCTACAAATACTCCGCCAAATATTGAAGCAATATCCTTCGATCTTCAAAGTTGTAGACGTGTTCGTGCTGTATTTATTCCATCAGCAAAAAATATTGATTTGGATCTCAAGTAGTACTTGACAGCTTTCAAAGACCTCTTGATATCATTTTGGCGCAAATATCATGAACTATATTGTTCACAAAAACGTCGTTATACAGAACAAAGGAATCTCCCCCAACGTAGCGTTGCCGGTGATTAACATTATGACATCACTTTGAATGAAGAAGAAGGAGTTGCTGAGGCAGTTGGCGTTTCAACAGAGATTATCAATAGGAAACCTGATACAAATGAAAGGACAGCTGAACTTCAGCTGTAAGCATCAAATTAATTCAGATATTTTTTTGTCTTTCCTGTTTTTAATTTTGTAATGCAAGATTTGACAACAATTTTTTCATCTATTTTTCCAGTTTTTGGCTTTCGTGGACCTAGAAAGTAATGAATTGAAAGTTAAAATCACCACTCCCATCTCAAAGTATCCTTCAGATTTGGCAGATACTGACAGCTTCTTTGAAAATCTACCCATGTAGACCGTCTTCAGCAGGCATGCAGTCTATCAACTATAAAAGCATCAAATGAAGGTTCTTGTTTATGAGAAAAGCTTCAAGTAATTTTTTTGGGACTGAGTAAAACAGTTAGACATTTTTGTAAGATTCAAGACCGGATTAAGGCAATCGCAAGTAGCGTGGCCGCCGGGCGTCCCGAACTAGAGGGGGAGCCGCTATGATCGCCTTGAAATTTGTCACTATTTAATGTTTAATGTTTGTATAGCTTATGGGACTTAACTACGCGGTCAACAGTCCCTAAACGTACAAACTACTTATGAACTAACTAAGACTAAGGACGGCACAAATATCCATGCCCGAGGGGGGATTCGAACCCCCGACCGTAGTGGCCGTGCAGACCGTGACTGGAGCGCGTCAGTCCTCTCGGCCACCGCGGCCGGCTGTCACTATTTAACGAAGAGTCTTGTTTCCTAGTAAAAGGAAAAAATAATCATCGAATTTAGAATATTAACAAGATGCATTCACACTAATCCCGCCATTGAGAGCACCTTTATTGTTGTTGTTGTGGTCTTCAGTCGTGTAGACTGGTTTGATGCAGCTCTCCACGCTACCCGGTCCTGTGCAAGTCTCTTCATCTGAGAATACGTTCGGCAACCTACATTCTTTTGAATCTGCTTACTGTACTCGTCCCTCGATCTCCCTCTACGATTTTTACCCCACACGCTTCCTTCTAATGCTAAGTTGACAATGCCTTGTTGTCTCAGAATGTGTCCGACCAATCTATCCCTTCTCTTAGTCAGGATCTGCCAGAAACTCCTTTTCTCCCCGATTCGGTTAAGCACCTTCTCATTGCCGGCCGCGGTGGCCGAGGGGACTGAGGCGCTCCAGTCACGGTCTGCACGGCCACTACGGTCGGGGTTCGAATCCCCCCTCGGGCATGGATATGCCCGTCCTTAGGATTAGCTAGTTCATAAGTAGTTTGTAAGTTTAGGGACTGATGATCCTGTAGTTAAGTCCCATAAGCTATACAAACATTTGAACATTTGAAACACCTTCTCATTAGTTACGTGATCTACCCATCTAATTTTCATCATTCGTCTGTAGCTTCTATGATCTTTTCATTTGATCTCCTTATCGTTCACGTTTCACTCCCATACAATGCTACACTCCAGACAAATGCTTTCAGAAAGGACTTTCCAACATTTAAATTAATATTGGATGTTAACAAGTTTCGCTTCTTTAAAAACGGTTTTCTTGCCATAGCCATTCTGCATTTTATATCTTCTTTACTTCGGGCATCAGAAGTTATCTTGCTACCCAAATAACAAAATTCATGTACTACTTTTATTATCTCATTACCTAATCTATTTCCTTCAGCATCGCCTGCCTCTACTTTTTCTTTACGGGACAGTAGCGCTGAATACCACGGCAGTCTTTCTTACTTACTGCCGCACTCCGAAGCCCGAGATGACGGTTGTGTGACTGTGTTGTGCCTGTGTGATTGCGTGAGTGTTCTATTTTCTGAAGAAGGCCTTGGCCGATAGCTGAAAGTGTTGTATGTGTGTGTCTTTTTATGTTCCTGTCACGGCTCGTCGTCACGTCTTTGCGGTGAGTCGTGAACTGTTATATTACTACAATGTAATTATAAATAGAGTAAACCATCGAATGATATTGGTCAATAGTAATTCTCTGAATGATATACTTTGTAAATTTTTACCTTCTTACTGCATCATCCAGCTTAATACTCATTATTTTCAATGTACTAAATTACAGATTAGATTGAATTATTACTTGATCCATAGAACATGAATCTGAAATTTTTTAACTATATGGAACTTATATATCTTTACATATTACATGACACTCAATTCTTTTTTAATTTCCTTATTATTTTTGTAAAAATACATAAAATTCTTGTACTGCATAGAAGGAGTCATCGTTAAAACATTCTTTTAATTTCTTTTTAGCTGCTGAATACCTGACAGTTAGTATTCTGACGTTATTTGGTATGCGACCAAAGAATTGTGGCAACATAATTCATTCCTTTCAGTGCAAAAGTCAGATTTAACCTTGAATAGTGAATAACGTCCTTTCTCCTAGTGCTGTAGCTATGTAGACTACTACTACTTTTGGATAGGTTTGGGTTATTACTTCCAAATTTTATCAGTGAATATTGTATATCTATTGTGAAGATTAGATTGATACTTGTTCCGTAGAATATGAATACGAGATTTTATAATGATGTGAAATGTTTCAGTTTAGTAGAAGATAACATTATGCAATTCCTTTTTTTTTACTGAGTAGAAGAAATTCTTTCAGTTTGTTTTTAAATGCAAGTTGCCTACTGTCAGACATTTGATGTTGTTTGGTAAGTGACCAAAGACTTTTGTGGCAGCATAATTTATCCCTTTCTCTGGTAAGGTTCGATTTAACCTTGAATAGTGAAGATCATCCATTCTCTTAGTGTTGTTGCTACACACATTGCTATTACATATGAATCGTTTTGGGTTCTTAAAACAAATTAACTGAATATATATATATATATATATATATATATATATATATATATATATATATATATATATATATATATATATTGTAAAGCTACTGTGAAGATCCTTCAATAAGCATCTGCAGGCTGATCTTGGGTGGGCTCCAGAAATTATTCTAATTACACACTTTTGTGCAATGAATACTATTTTGTTCAACAATGATTTACCACAAAATATGGTATCATATGAATGATCTCAATGAAAGTAGGCAGAGTAAGCTAATTTAATGAGTGGTTTGTCAGCAAAATTTGCAATAATCTTAACAGTATAAGTTGAGGAACTCGTCATTTTAGATCATCAATGTGTTGTTTCCAATTCCATTTCTCATCAATACGCACACATAGAAACTTTGAATATTCTAAGACTACAGACTTCTGTTCACAGACTATATTTATTAATGGTGTCATGTTATTCACCGTATAGAACTATATATACTGTGTTTCATCAAAATGTAATAACAGTTCATTTGTAGAGAACCACTTAAAAATACTTAACTAGCCTTTTATTCATAATACATATCTAGGTTAAGTTGGCTCCAGTAATTATTCTGATTACATACCTTTTTACTCAGTGATGAATTGCCTCAAAATATGATGCTATCTGAAAGATCGGAATGAAAAGGTCATAGTAAGCTAATTTACTGAGATGTTTTGACCAAACCTTGCAATAACGCTTATGTTATAAGTAGCTGAACTCAATCGATTTAGCATCTCATCAATGTGTTTATTTCAGAACCAATATCTCATCAATGCACACATAAAATTTATAAATATTCTAAGTTAGGTTCAGTTTTCTGTTCGAAGTCTATATTTCTTAATGGTGTCACCCTATTTACTATATGGAATCATGTAGGACTCCATTTTTTATAGATCCCCAGTTTCACAAAACAGCTGATTATTGTACTTTATGTGAACTGTTTATTTCAAATTTCTACACTCTCCACCCTCATGAACTACAGACATTGCCGAGGTGGGGTGGCTTATGTGCTTCAACGATACAGATAGCCGTACCGTAGGTGCAACCACAGTGGAGGGGTATCTGTGGAGAGGCCAGACAAACGTGTCGTTCCTGAAGATGGGTAGCAACCTTTTCAGTAGTTACAGGGGCAACAGTCAGTATGATTGACTGAGCTGGCCTTGTAACATCAGCTATCATGGCTTTGCCACGCAGTTACTGCGGACGGATGAAAGTAAAGGGAATCTACAGACGCTAAGGCTAGTCTACACGACGACACCAGGTTGCGACACTCGTTGCATGAAATGAGTTGTACGCAACTGGTTTCGTGTATGTCTGTAGACACGGTGCCAAAACTCTTCAATTCCGCTGTATTGTGAGTGCAGAAGTCGTAGTAAAATAAAAGTTTTGGTAGCTGTAAGAGTTGTGGTGGAGGTATTATTTCTCTTTGCGAAGTCACTTCATTAGGGATAGGTTGGTGGGACACATTCTGAGACATCAAGGAATTGTCAACTTAGCTTAAAGGAAGTGTGTGGGGTAAAAATCGTAGAGGGAGACCGAGGGACGAATACAGTAAGCAGATTCAAAAGGATATAGGATGCCGTACGTATTCCCAGATGGATGTTTGCACAGGACAAGATAGCGTGGAGAGCTGCATCAAACCAGTCTATGGACTGAAGACCATAACAACAACAACAACACTCTTTCATTCAAATATGAATGAAATGGTTTGTGCATATTCTCACTAACATATCAACACTTACGCCCAAAGCCTCTGAGAAGTCATAAAACCTCCTAACGCGTGCTGTCCAGTTTAATGAGAGCATTTAATATTTGAGAACATGAAGTTCTTTAGAGTTTTAAAGGGATCTTTAGGCAACAATTAACAGAATCGAGAGAAAATAACACAATGTAAAATGAGTGGGTAGGTTGAGAGATGAAATTGTGTAAGGAGCAGACGGACAAATAGGTATAAACACAAGACCTAGGAAAAAATATCACAGGAAAAACTGAATTTAATTAATGTCAAGAGAAAATATATAAAAAACCCTAACTGAAGCAGGTGAACTGGCGTACAGATGACTAAAAAAATTAGATTGAGGGGAAGTGCAGAATGGCTAAGCAGAAGTGGCTAAAGGGCAAATGCAAGTCCATAGAAGAATGTATAACGGAAAGGTGGTTATTGCGTGCAGTAAAATAAAACAGATATTTGGAGACAAGAAAACCAGGCGCACAAATATCAAACTGAGATGGAAAACTAGTTATGACCAAAGAAGGGAAATCTGAAAGGTGGAAAAAAATATATAAAGGGGCTCTACAAAGGAAATGAACTTTGAGACAATACTGTAGGAAGGGAAGAGTAAATAGTTGTCGCTGAATTAGGTGATACGATACTGAGAGAAGAATTTTACAAATCACTGAAATACCTAAGTAGAAACAAGGCCCCTGGAGTAGACGAAATTCTCTCAGAGCTGCTGAAGTCTCAGAGAGCCAGCCGTGATAAAACCGTTCCTCCTGCAAGATGTATGAAACAGGCGAAATACCGTCGGAACTAAAGAAAAAATGTAATAATACCAATTCGAAAGAAAGCAGGCGCACACATGTATAAAATTACAGAACTATGAGTTTAAAAAGTCATGAATGCAAAATTCTGACACGAATTATTTAAAGAAGAGTGGGAAAGCTGCAAGAAGTGAACTTCGGGGAAGTTTGGTTTTAAGTTTGTATTTAGGAGAAATGTAGGAATATGTGAGACAATATTCACCCTTGTTTCAGATTAAGTAAAGGCGAACCTAGGTTTCTAGCTTTTGTAGATATGGAGAAAGCTACTGACAATTTTGATTGGAATGCACTCTTTCAAATCCTGAAGTCATCAGGAGTAAAATGTAGGGAAAGGAAGGTTATTTACAACTTACACAGAAAGCAGACTGCAGTTATGAGAGACGAAGGGCATGAAAGGGATGTAGAGGTTGGGAAGGAAAATACAGCGTTGTAGCCTTTTTCCAATCTGTACTAAGCTGTGAAGGAAAGCAAGGAGAAATTTGTAGAAGGAACTGAAGTTCAGGGTAAAAAAAATAGATTCATTGTGGCTTGCAGATGACATCGTGATTCTGTCAGAGACAGCAAAGGAGCTGGAAAAGCAATTGAGTGGAATGGATCTTGAAAGGCGCACATAATATGAACATTAGTAAGAGCAATTAGATTAGTAATGGAACAATAAAGGTGGTAGATGAGTTTTATTACTTGGGCAGTAAAATAACATATTATTGTCGCAGCACAGATGGTAGAAAATGAAGAATGGCAATGGGAAGAAAAGCGTTTCTGGTAAAGAGACATTTATTAACATCGAATATTTATTTAACTGTAACGAAGACTTTTCTGAAGGTATGTTGCCTTGTACGGTAGTGAAACTTGGACGATAATAGTTCAGACATGAAGAGACAGAATCGTTTATAATGTAGTGTTACAGATGTATGTTGAAAATTAGGTGGGTAAATTGTGTAACTAATGAGCAGGTAGTGAACAGAATTGTGAAGAAAAGGAATTTCTGGCATACCTTGACTAACAGAAGGGGGTGATTCATAGGACACATCAAGGAAACATTATAGGGAAGTGTGGAATAAAAAATCGCAGAGAGAGACCACGATACGAATACAGTAAGCAGATTCAAATAGATGTGGGTTTCCGGTCTTATGAAGAGATGACTAGGCTTGCTCCGGACGGAGTTGGGTGGAGAGCTGCATCAAACCAGTTTCCAGACTGAAGACCACAACAACAATCAGAGGTACTAGTCTCAGAGAATTGTACACTTGCTGCTGGACTTTTTAATAACTGTTTTAATTAGACCTTTTTTAATAGTACCACTTATGGTTTCTCACTAGTAGTCATGTGTTGGATGCTAAGCAACATATTTTCGATCTGAAATGTAAGAAAAAGAAACTGCTTTCCAATTCTTATTTTCAGTTGATAGATTGTAAGACAACGTGTGATAACTGTGAAGTTTGCAACTGAATAATGTAATGTACGCCCAAAACTGTACAAATATTTATTCTGTATTCTAAGTTTAATTTTTGCATTGTAAAAAATACACTAGTCCATGTACCAATTATGTGACATGCATCTTAACTACACAGCCTATATAAAGTAATGCAAAATATTACATCCATTTGTGAATTCTTAATATTGTGAGTTATAAAATTTTAAAAATGCAGTCAATCTCTAACTAGTTATCTGCGGTTACTGAATCAGTCTGAAATAGCAAGTATCTTCCAATAATTAAAAGAAAGATTGGAGTAATAAGTTTTTTTGTTAGGTTTTCATGTTTTATAGGTTTTGAGTGTCGAATAACAAAGATAGTATCTATTACGAGTCCAAGTTGCAGGTAATCGCAAACATAATTAGCTTATCAACGAGGAAAAGAAACAAAGGTTTATCCGCGTGCTGCAATTTTTCGATAAAATTGTGTTGACAGATGCTTCTGTTTGTGGTAGTGACCTTAACACAGTCACTCAATAATTCTAAAAAAAGCAGGTGAAACAGTTTTTGGCATAATCTTCACGTAATGGTCTTTTTAGTACTATTAAGTTATTCATTTGGGATTTCTGAGTAGATGTAGAAACTGTATCTGTTGACTAATTCAGTGAGTTTTTGCAAGTGAACAGTGGACATAACTATTGTAACAAAAGTTTTAAATATTTTGTAGTGGTAATTAAGTGGAAGTAGCAACCAAAGATAGGTCATGCAGTTCGCCTAAGAGAAAAAAAAGCTGGAATTTACTTCATGTAGACACTTGCTGGTCAAGGATAAGGGGAGAATGTACCATAGGAATCACCTGAAATAATTTAAGAAAGCTTAAGCCAAGATGGATAGCCTACGATTTGATCACTGCTTCTCCTGAATACAAGTCCAGTTCCTTTATTAATGTGCAGTCTAGTCCTGTAACAGTTATAGGGCTTATGTTGATTTCTTCTTCTGCAGGATTGCATCGGATCCACAAGAAAATGTTCTCGAATCCGTTCTCCAGGGAAGCAGGGACCTTGTAGGATAAAACAAATTTATATGTTTGGCGTAGGAATTATAACATTTCAAATGGTTACAGATGATATGTATTGATAATATTTATTTTCCTAAATAACACATTTACACTTTCGCTTTACATTCATCAGTTCATTTCATGAAATCAATGAAATATCTGAGGCACAAAACAAACTTTAATTATGATATAAACATCAAGTAAATACCATTGAAGATATTCGTAAGTCGTTGTGAAAAGTTCGTCGCTCTTCGTAATTTTAGGAGGGGAAAACAGTAGGTTTATCTGATAAACAACAAATAAGCACTAATATAAAAATTGTGTGGCACCATGGATATATCACATCGCTTTAAAGTGAAACTGATCACTCCAAATTTGCTTGTAAAAATCATCATTTCGTCTTAATTGACTACCAGGTTCAAAAAATCGTAAAAAATATATTAACAAAGAGACTAGACTCCGTCAACTTAAAAAAAGCAAAAGAGACCATTATATTATTCGACGCACTTGAAGATATGTTTTCAAATACTAAGGTCCTTAAGAATTATTTTGTTCTCAGGTTGTTATAAATTTGAAGATATTCGTATTTGATTTTTTTTTCTTCTCTTCACTCACGTCATTGAAAATACTTGAGCGGCGCCTAGAATTTATGAAACTTATAGCAACAAGATAGAACCACAGTTCTTGGCAGAAATTAAAAAAAAAGTTGGATGGAATTTTTTTTAAAACTGCCCTCCATCTTTGTTCGTAGCTTCCATTGTGACTGAAGTTGTTTTTTCCAGCAGGTTTACCTGAGAACAGATAAATATCGGTTTCCAAATGAAGTTTGGTGGTACATTAGCGCCTGCCGTATTACAGGTTCGATGTGCCTTCTTCGATGTAGTGCTGAGTGCCCGGCGGGGCTCTGTAGCCGGGGTATGTCGGGTTCAGGGCGTTCTGGGCGAAGAAGGCGGTGTAGTCCTTCTTGACGCGGCGAGGCCTGAAGGCGGGACCGCGCGCGAGCGCGAGGCGGGCCTCGTTCTCGGCCTGCGCCTGGATCTTGTACGGCTCCGGGGGCCACTTCTCGTCCCCGCGCATTCTTCCCGACGCCCCCTTCGTGGCTGCGGGCTGGGATGAAAAGACGGGCGGAGGAGGCTGGCTGATGGGCGCCTCCGGTCTCAGCACCACGGTCGCGGGGGGCGGCTCGAACTGCACAGGTTGGTACACCTGCGACTGGGCGGGCGCCTGCTTCTGGGCGCTCGGTTGGTAGCTCTGCGGCGCTGCTGCGGTAGGAGGCGACCAGGCGCTCTGGGGTTGGCCGGGGTTAGCCGAGGGACTGAATACTTCAGGGCCCTGAAACACAATTAACAACATTCTCGGTGATGTCGATTCTCTAATCCGAGATGATAATTGTCTGTAGAGAAAAAAATAATGATATTAATATGTCAACATGAAAATTGAAATATTGATTTTCAAGGGGATCCATACCGCTCAAAATGAGGAAATTTCACATTTCTACTTTTATGCAATTTATGAAAATGTGGATCTTTCTGCTTCATTTGGTGTTGGTTTTAATAAAATTGTGGTGTCGCACAAATCTAAAGCGCGCCACCTACTTCCGCCGCGCGCCGTCATGCACGCACGGCGCGGCGTTCTTACGACGTCAGCCACGAGCGCCCTCTGCTGCAACTCCGCTCGTGGCCACCACTGAACGACATCGTTCACTTGGGACTGCGACAGGAACCAGTTAACACTTCGGAATCAGATAGGCACCAGTGAAGACTTGGCTATCGGGTAGGCACTAGGCAGGCCTCTAGCTCAACTATGTATCAGCATTCTGCAGTACTGAGCTATGTAAAAGTTAAGTATTACTAAGTCTCTAAGAAATATAGATCTCGTTCTAATTTATTCTAGTGTTTCTAGTTTCTGCTGTCCCACTGGCTGGTCACAAGCGTGCATCCTTTATTCCTGTGTCGGTCTCATTCTACTCGGCCAACGCCACCTACGTCGGAAACGAGACACAAAAGCGGCGACGAGGCTTGGAAACAAAAGTGGCGACGAGGCTGGGACACAAAAGAAATATTCGGGAAAAGGCTTATCAGCGTGTTCCTAGGAGGAAGCTACTATCAGTTCTTCAAGATTATGGTATAGGAGACAAACTTCTGCAGGCAATTAAAGTGCTTTACGTAGACTGTCAGGCAGCAGTTAGAGTAGATGGCAAATTAAGCTCATGGTTCAGAGTAGTTTCAGGCTGTAACCTATCACCACTGTTGTTCATACTATTCATGGATCGTATGTCGAAAACAGTAGACTGGTAGGGCGGGATTAAAGTAGGTGAAAACAAAAATAAGCAGTCTCGCATATGCGGATGACTTAGTTGTCATGGCCGATTCAATTGAAAGGTTGCAAACTAATATTTCAGAAATGTTCAAATGTTTGTACAGCTTATGGGACTTAACTACGGGGTTCTCAGTCCCTAAACGTACAAACTACTTATGAACTAGCTAATACTAATGACGCCACAAATATCCATGACCGAGGGGGGATTCGAACCCCCGACCGTAGTGGCCGTGCAGACCGTGACTGGAGGGCCTCAGTCCCCTCGGCCACCGCGGCCGGCTGGCCATTCTCAAGTGGTTGACTATGAACTGATTAAGATTACCTGACATCGTCTGGTCTGGAGGCGATCAATTCGTTTTATAGTTTCCAAATGATAAGCCAAGATCGCAAACTAGCAATTTATTAAGTGACGAGCGGTTTCGGTGCACTGTGTCACCACCATCTGGTCATATATATGTTATAATCTGGTCATCTAGTTAAAAAAAATGGGTAAAAAATAACAAGTGCAACATTGCACTTAGTCACATTGCGCTCTGAGGTTGGCCGGGGTTCGCTGAGGGACTGAATCCTTCAGGGCTCTGAAACATAATTAACAACATTCTCGGTGATAGGCATTTTTGAGTGGCGTAAGTTGATGTCGATTCTGTGATCCAAGGCGATAATCGATAAAATTTTCTCGGGTTTCCAGCCGCGTCATGTGATTAATTATCTCCTCGGCCATAGTCAAGTGGTTGACTATGAACTAATTAAGATTACCTGACATCATATGGTCTCGAGGCGATCAATTCATTTTATAGTTTCCAAATGACAAGCCAAGATCGCAAACTAACAATTTATTAAGTGACGAGCGGTTTCGGTACACTGTGTCACCATCATCTGGTCATATGTATGTTATAATCTGGTCATCTTGTTAAAAAATTGGGTAAAAAAATAACAAGTGCAAAATTGCACTTAGTCACTATATATATATATATATATATATATATATATATATATATATATATATATATATATATATATACAGGGCGTTTCACTAAGTGTGTTTGCCTCTGTAACTTATAAAATAATAGGTGACGGGAAATTTTAATGCGGTAGGTCAACCTAAAAATGTTACACTTTCTGCGGAGATAAGAACATAGTTTATTGTATCATTTTCCAAAGAGTTACACCACAAAGATATAATTTTTTAAACGGAACAATAGTTTTTTTCTATCGTGCATTGGATTCGTTGAAACCAGCTGTGTCCAAATAAATTTAAACTACATTCCTATCACTGTTAGTTTGGGAGCTACCACCCTTCAAAGTTTATATATATATATATATATATATATATATATATTTGATGACACAGTGCACCGAAACCGGTCGTCACTTAATAAATTGTTAGTTTGCGATCTTGGCTTCTCATTTGGAAACTATATGAACTGATTGCTGCTGTCGTCCTTATATAGCTGCAATGCTAGCTGTGACGTCACTGGTGGTGCTCCGCGCCATGACCATAAAAGGCAATGTTTTGGTAGCGTGGCTGCCGCGCCCGCTTCAACCTTCCGATCGCCGGGTTTCAAGCCGTGCTCAGCTGCAAGCCACCGTCTCTATTAAGAGTATTATCAGCTATATTTATCTCAATCGCCTCTTTTATTACACTATCCCAGAAACTGTTCGTTCTTGTAATTATGGATGACAACTCATACGAGATACGATGTCTGCTTTCAAGTGCACGCTTCACAATTGCTGAGTTTCCGGGATAACGTAAACGATCTTTCGTGTTCCACACAGCGCTGTTTAATAGTGCGCACTGTTTGTCCTATGTAAAACTGTCCACAACCACAAGGTATTTTATGTACTCCCGGTGTTCTTAGTCCTAAACCATCCTTAAAAGGTCTCATCAGATGACGTATTTTTGAAGGAGGCCTGAAGACCGAGTCGATCTCGTGTCTCTTAAGAAGTTGGCTAATCTTTCCAGTGACTGAGCCAGAAAACGGCAAAAACGCAACTTTCTTTGAGTCCTCCTCGGAGGTCTTCTGTTTGTGTCTCCCCGGGAAGATAGCCTTCGTAATCTGTAAACCATTTGACAATGGCCGAGGAGACCTCGGCTGAATAGTCGTGGATTGTAAACCAAATGACGCGGCTGGAAATTCGAGAAAATTTTATCAACATAGGTCGCCACGAAACCATTCATATAAGGCGATAATTTCTGTATAGAAAAATTAATCACATTAATACGCCAATATGAAAACTGAAAAATCGATTTTTAATATTAATCATATAATGAGGCTAATGAAAGTTACAAGGGAGATCCAGAAATTAAGACTTTTATACTCATATTTTTAACAACAAAGTTCTAGCCTTTCTCGAATGTTATTCAATTTGTACATTGAGCAAGATGTGAAGAAAAGCAAGGAGAAATCCTTAGAAGGAATTAAAGTTCTGGGTGAAGAGATAAAAACATTGCGTTTTACTAATGACATTGCAATTCTGTCAGAGTCAGTAAAGGACCTGAAAGAGCAACTGAACGGAGTGGACACGGTGTTGAAACGAGTGTATACGATGAACTTTAACAAGAGAATCACAAGGTTAATGAAATTAAGATAATCAGGTGACGATTAAATAATTATATTAAGTAACGAGACTATAAAAGTAGTAGCTGAGTTTTGTTATTTGGATAGCAAAATAACTTCTGATGGTAGAAGTAAAGAAGATATGTTAAATGGTTGTAGGAAGGCATTTATGAAGAAGCGAAATTGGTTGACACGAATACTGAAGATTAGATGGGTAGATCGTATATCTAATGAGTAAGTGCTGAACAGAACTGGAGAGAAAAGAAGTTTCTGGCATATCTTGACTAACAGACGTAATCGATTCGTAGGATCCTTTCTTATAAATCAAGAAATCGTGAATTTAGCATTGGAGGAAAGTGTCTGGGGATAAAAATAGAACAGCGAAACAAAGAGACAAATACAGTAAGATGGATGTGTGTTTTTGCCGTTCTTATGAGGAGATGAAGACGCTTGCTCAGGACAGAGTAGGGTGGAACACTGCATCAAAGTAGTCTCCGGGCTAAATTCCACAACAACAACATAGTTACATGGAAAACTTTTCAGGCAACATGTACAGCAATGTTTGAGCCGTTATTCGACATAGTCAACTTATCTGCAACAGATACAGCAAAGTTTGAGCTATATCTCAACATTATCACCAAAAGAATGTGGACACTCGTCAACTTATAATGAGAAATATCTTCTGAATTTCTGCGTCGTAGAAGTGCAGCCGGCATGTGACAGTCGTCTTCAGCTGTTTGTCATTGTCAAAACGCTGGCCATAGGACAGATACGGCTCAGTGGACAGCAACTGTTTTGCAAAAGTTCGGTTGGGAAGCTCGGTTGGATTTCATTCGGAGTTGACACTTTTCTTGAATGAGAGACCGGTACATTCAGAATCTGAACCAGTTTTATCCGTTTGTTCTTTTTCTTGACAAGTATACTATCCTTTAATAGGATTTAAGTGGCAATCAAGCTGAAAATGCGACACAATAGCAGGGATATTAACCTGGCAATACATGTAGGTGGTCTGTGATACCATGGAGAGTATATTTACATTAATACAATGTCAGAAAATTGCAAACACGACGCTGTCTTTTCAGTATCTTTAAGTGAGCACAATAGGGTTCGTCTGATGGCAGATGTAAGGTAATGGGAGCAGGTTACTGATTCCATGTGAGAGTACCACCGGCTTAAAGCAATGACGGACGTGTAAGCTGTAAGGACAGATATTGAAGTATCCTACGTCTAGAACCTTCTACAATTAATGTCACAACTGACAAGGCTCGTGGAGGTGAGACATTTACTTCTTTGTAAGAGGCATCGGTTCCAAAATTTGATGAGATACACCAACAGAACAGCAGAATCATACAGAGCTGTAAATAATGTGATTAGGAAATAGATACAAAGCACTATGCATAGAAAATATAATATATTATAAAATGGAAACTAACAAATATTACGGGGGTTAAATGAAACATAGTTGTTATTTCATTAATCGTATTTTGTCTGTAGTCTGAAAAAGTGAATAGTCCGGTCTTAAAAGTTATTAAGAGTTAGTAGCTATGTTACTAAAAACTTAGTTTACTTCAATTATAGCTATTTGAAACCTGCTTTTAAATGCTATATGAGGTGAAACCTGGATAAAATTTTTACCCATCTTTAGCTATTTTCGATTATATTTAAGCTAAAAATATTTTTCTATTACAAATATGGTATTTCATTGGCATATTTTAACCAGTAATAGCCCAGAACGTTTTTGAATACAGACAAGTATATTCACATATGTTATTTATTACTGACCACAAATAACAGAGGTAACAGTAATTAATAGTTTTCAGTCCTGGAATGAGAATTTTTTTCTCAGTGAGTGAACAATGACCCTCAAGGACAAATAACACAACAGAAAAAATAAAAACATGTTTTACATTAAAATGTATTTATTATAAGACATTTGCTAATCAGTCTCCATTACTGAAAGTTATGAACTATAAAGAAATAATATTAGGTAGGTAAGGAAGTGTAATATCATCATAGTGAAAAATGCTCCTATCACAGTATAACAAAAGGTGAATATGTCCTGGACAAAGTTAGAAATGATAAAGAGGGGAGCTAACTTCTCAACTTACTTGGAAGCTTAAAAAAGTTCAAATAAAAAAAAAAAAATCTTGACATATTGGCGCATATGTAAGATAACGTGATACGTAACGTCATACAGGGTATAATGTCATGTCCTACTATGTGACATGCCATTGATGTTTAGGTAGCATGCCATTGATGTTTAGGTAGCATGCATCCCCATTCAGGACATTTGCTGTTACAAGTGCACTCCTCTTGAGAGAACACTAAAATGGATTATTAGGGATAGCTTGTAAGAAAGAGCGAATAAGTCAAGATTTTGTGAGTCAAATGTTACTTTTTCAGATAAATCGTGAAGTTAGTTTTCCTCTTTTACGTTTTTGACTCTGGCCATGTCATATTCGGCTTTCGTTATGCTATGATGGGAGCATTTTTCATTCTGGTTCCCAACTTCTTTTCTAACATAGTTGATTAGTTATCGTAGTCAACAGAAGCTGTGAATTAGGTCTTCAAAGTTCATTCACGAAAATTTAAGTAAACGCGGTTTTTACCATTATTTTGCTGTACGTACTTAAAATATATTTGCAATTAACGTAAAAACATTGAAACAATAGTTAACCGAAAAATAAATCAACTTTTAAGTTCACCATTGTCTGGACGTAATACGAGTGACATTACGTCCTAAATTTAGACTTTAAACCATGATATGTCAACAAACCTCCCACGAAAAAAGAAAGTTTTTTGAATATAAATTTCGGACATTGAAAAAGTGCCATTAGCTGAGCATTAATTTCAGTCCAATTGACATATGTTTCAGTTGGAATTAATTGATTCGCACAATTTACCTGGGCATCATCTCCGATTCGTTGTTAAACAACGACGTTCTGTATTTAGCTCGGCCTTAAACCATCGTGTCTAGGCAACGGAAAATGATTACTGGATAGGAAAAATATCATTTTTACTTCTTCCATTTATTTACCTTCTTGCAAAGCTTGTCCGTTTCGTACAAGTTTAAAGGGTAGAAGTTACGTGCTTCAAAAACTTCTCAGGAATACTGTTTTTCGCACGTAAAGTTCATATAAAATCAGAACGATGCACATAAAAGTGCCATTAATTTGAGCCCAATTGACATTTTTTATAAATGGAATTAATCGATTCCCATATGCCGCGCGAAATAGCCGAGCGGTTATAGGCACTTTCTCAGGGATTCTGGGGCTGTTCCTACCGGAGATTCGAGTCCTTCCTCGGGCATGGGTGTGTGTGTGTTGTCCTTAGGTTAGTTTAAGTAGTTTGTAAGACTAGAGACAGATGATCACAGTACTTTGGTCCCATAGATTTACAAAAATTTGATTCGCATAATTCTCCTACGACGATGTAATGACTGTGCGGTTCTGGAAATCATTTGACTCACAAATTTACGTTACTTTTGCGGTATACATCTCCTTCTAATTTTGTCTGATCGCAGCATGGTCGTTGTCAACCTTGTCGGCGTATATGGATTAAATATAATACTCCCAGTAATACTATTCACGTTTTGAAATTAGAAGTTATTACAACAGAAAGGCAATAGATAATCTAAATAACACAACATCATGCAACATTTCTTAAATTAATTCTATCTCCATTGGAAGTTGTTAATGGGAAATGTTAAAATCGCTACGTTATCGGAGCAAAGTAATATCTACTATCCCTAATTAATGATTTACTCAGGTATATTGACCTGGAACTTCATACTTACGATTATTTACAGATATGTTACAAATGCAAACTCTATTTCTAGCTAGCAAAAATAAATAAATAAGAAGTAAAACAATTCTTATAAATATGTCGGGAATTCTTGAGGAAGTGTGGTTACCTTTGAGTATACGGGCTGTTCGTTGAAGATCAGTTCCTGCTCTTCTGGTGGAGGTGGCCAGGTCACACGTTTGAGTCCTGAAAGGGGGAAAAATCTCCATATAAATAGAGCTAATAAATTTGAGAATCGCATAGTTAAATTAATCAAAAACTTGAAATGTGGAAGCTACGAAAGCTAGGGGGAGGGGAGGAGGGAATATTACTGATAGCCAAGTACAACAGTATGTAAGGTTTGGACGATGGGGAAAATACATTTTAATCTACGTAAATAAGTGCTACAGGTGGCGATAAAAGTGAGGATTTGCTTCTACAATAATTAGCTTTTGACTATAAAATCAAAGAGTAATAAATGATGTTTTCTGTTAATTTTGCCAAATATTACATCATCAGCATTAATACTACGTAAAGAAGCTGGTGTTACTTGTATTAAAAAATCCAACAAATAGCGATGACATGCCCGTAACAACATGTTAAGATTATTTTACTACATCAGAAATATAAATTTATCTTTCACGGTATACTGTTCTACTCAACATGCTATAGATTAACATGGTAAGTTATCAGGAAAAGTAAATTTAAAAAAGGAAGGAATGGATGATGCGTATGCGGGGAAGGTTTTAGAATTCAATAGTTGTGAGCTGCTGCTGAGCATCAAGGTCAGACATTCATTTCAATAACTGATCTTTAGCACTAAATTGTAAGCTCTATTAGAAGAGAGAAAATTATTTAGTCACACCGTCGCATCCGTTGAAACTGGTGTAACTGAGTGAAGTAGCTCAATAGAGAACATTTGGGATCAGATTGAACCTGAACTCATCCTAAGTACATACCACTCTTATGTGTTAACAAGAAAACAGTCACAGTAAGTCAGACCGACGTTTCTGTAGGTGTAACATGGACTGGGGACAAGAAAGGAAATCTAGCATAAGAGCCTATGATTTTACATAGTAATTACAGAGGTTGTAAGGCATGAGAAGGGCCTCTTTACTAGCTTAATTTTTTAACTGGCTCGTATGAGCTGTGACATTTCAGATGATAATACACTGCCGAAGACAGACATATATTCCGGCACACTGAGGTAACCATCGTAATAAAAGTAAAATCTGGCATTAACTATGTAATCATATTTTGTTTTGTTTCACTTTGGTGTTCACAATGTTCATGGGCCAAAGCACGTAAAAGATCTCACAAGGAAAGTACATGGGCTCGAACAAACATATCTTTATGAACGTTTGGTTATAGGATCTCTACGTACACCTCAATGTGCCGGTGGGTGTCGTTTTTCTGCAAACCTCTGCAACCATGCTCTAGATAGCAATGTAGATGTAATTGTAGACGCCATACGTAATGCAGATATCTTAACTATAACTTATGTAATAAACATCGTACATGTTGTCTAGCGAATTGTCATCAAAAGCTGTGATGATAGTTGCAACTTTAACCTTCTTCCCGAAAGACTGTTGGTATTGTTGTTGTTTGTATAGCTTATGGGACTTAATTACAGGGTCATCAGTCCCGAAACTTACAAACTACTTACGAACTAGCTAATACTAAGGACGGCACAAATATCCATGCCCGAGGGGGGATTCGAACTCCCGACCGTAGTGGCCGTGCAGACCGTGACTGAAGCGCCTCAGTCCCCTCGGCCACCGCGACCGGCCTGTTGGTATTCACTGCCACTGCGTCCATCGCCTCTTCCCACACTTACCGTGGCACTACCACTTGCAATGAGTTGTTCGTCATTATCATCCCTATTGTCATTATTACGATTTTGTAACAACATTATCTAACTGATGCTCATATTTCTGTACCATAGCAGATACGAGAAAGCATGCAAATGATTCATCTTCTACACTAATACCATCTCAACTAATCGCAATACATTAGCAGGATTGATTAGCAATCGCCGCCCCATCTGACGCTTCACCACACAAATAACATCACAAAACGCAACTTCGGAGGCACACTGCACCGTCCCTACTGGCGAACCGACAGGTCAAAGTGCAATGCGGCAAGCCACACGCAGAGGCCTCTAACGGACGACTGCAGAGTTTTGCAGATGCGAGAGTATCACTAGTGCAATAAGGGATCTTTACATTATCTCTCATACGATTTTGGTATATATATGTTTGTTCGAGCCCAAGTACTTTCCTTGTCAGTAAGAACCTGAATATATTCCTCGCTAAGAAACAGAACGTGAATTCCCCCATAACAGAACGTGAATTGGCCATCAGAAATACTGAATTTCAGGCACGACGATTTTATAAGAGAGATTCACGTAAACAATATGGTAAGTTCAAAACCATACTTCACAGAAAATTTAGACTTTTCAGAAATAGAAAGTTATGGCAACATTATGAAAGAACTTGAATCAAGGTGTTGCAAAGCTAATGCAGAGAGTACTCAGCTAAAATCTACTCTCTTCTGCAAGAAGGAAGTCAATATCAAGACTAAGCAGTACACCGTTCTATCTTTCGACCAATTTTGGTTGTATGGGAGTGAAAGCTGGGTGGATATGGGTTACCTTATTCATAAGGTTGAGGTTATAGAGTAGCAGTGATGGTTGTAAGTACTAAGAGATGGGAACAATGGAAGGAGGGTGTGCATAATGAGGAAATAAAAAAAACTAGGAATGAACACCGTAGATGAAGCATTCACAGACTGAGAAGGTGGGGATAATGTTACACGCTTGGGAGTAGCAAGGTCTCGACAGCGGAGGGTAAGAGGAGTCGAAGTAGACCAAGGAAGAAGTACTTAGATTCAGTGAAGAATGATTCTGAAGTAAAAGGCTTAACATCAGACGAGGCATCAATGTTAGCATTGAACAGAGGATCAGGGAGGAATTTCACTAGGGGTACTATGTCCCAGACTACACGCTGAAGGGCATAACCAGTCTTTAATGATAATGTTGATGATGAGAAACAATGGCTGAACTTTGTCAGTGTGTTTATTTTATTATTTTATTTTGTTCTCGTTATGGCTTCATCGGAAATTTTATGAAACGCTACTGAACTTAATTTTAGCTAATGGAAAAGAATTTATAAAAATAATTCATATGCCCGAATGACTGAGGATTAAATTTCAAGAATTAGGGCAATAAAACGATCCGCCTTGCCGATTGATTTCTGTACTTGGCGATAAATGGTGAGTTGCCTTCTCGTAACCATAGGACAAAACAAAATTATTCAAATCGATCAAGCCATTTCTGAGTTTTAGTGAGATTAACGCATAGAAATTGATAAGTGTATATAGATTTTGCGCCAGATTTACTTGCTGTCGAACGTCTCTCTTCAGTGTGACAATGAACTGCTTGTATGTGCTACTGTCCAGCTCACACTACTGCGTCGCTTGAAGAAACAAAAATGTTCAAATGTTTGTAAAGCTTATGGGACTTAACTACGGGGTCATCAGTCCCTAAACTTACAAACTACTTATGAACTACCTTATACTAAAGACAGCACAAACATCCATGCCCGAGGGGGGATTCGAACCCCCGACCGTAGTTTGAAGAGACACACAGTAAAGCTTTGTTCTATACTATCTCGTCGTATTAAGATCTTAACATCACACAGGACACTGAGGCAATGCATATATCTCAATAACAAAAAATTGTTCTTCCCAACTTGGCTTTTTCTAGAAATCACTGTAACTAAGTCCGATAAGAAATGTTCAAATGTCTGTATAGTCTATGGGACTTAACTACTGGGTCATCAGTCCCTAAACTTACAAACTACTTATGAACTACTTACGAACTAGGACGGCACAAATATCCATGCCCGAGGGGGGATTCCAACCCCCGACCGTAGTGGCCGTGCAGACCGGGACTGGAGCGCCTCAGTCCCCTCGGCCACCGCGGCCGGCAATCCTCTAAGAAGTACTTGCTCGCCGTGGAGGTTCGAGTCCTCCCTGGGGCATGGGTGTGTGTGTGTTTATCCTTAGGTTAGTTTACCTAGGATTAAGTAGTCTGTAAGCTACGGACTGATGACCATGCAGTTTGGTCCGATAGATTTACAGAGATTTGAACATTTTGATCTAGGAAGTACAGACATAACTTAAGCGCTATGATGTCATTAACCCACAGACACGTAAAGCCCTTTCTATACACGACGTGCAGCCGGCCACGGTGGCCGAGGGGACTGAGGCGCTCCAGTCACGGTCTGCACGGCCACTACGGTCGGGGGTTCGAATCCCCCCTCGGGCATGGATATTTGTGCCGTCCTTAGGATAAGCTAGTTGATAAGTAGTTTGTAAGTTTAGGGACTGATGACCCCGTAATTAAGTCCCTTAAGCTTAACAAACATTTGATTTTTGAAACACGACGTGCAACACGCACAAGGAGGTTGCTTATGTGTATGAACAAGCTCAGGTGTCTATACATAGACCTCTCACTTTGATAAAGCTTCAAACAATGCTCACCAAAAACAAATATTTCATCTGTTAACTACAGCGCGTTTCAAGAAAAATAGCAAATATTTTAGAAGATGGCAATAAAGACGATTTGCAGTTAAAATTTCATATAATGTGTGTCCTATTTTTATGGGGTACAGAGATACAGCTCTTGGTATGTACAACAAACTGATTTGGATATCTTGACTGATTCTTTTGTCGGTTCTTGTTAGATCACCATATTGACTTTTATTTAAATAACGGTTTTCGACGTAGTTTAAAGTCTGAATAAGTTCTAGTAAGCAGAAAACCGGGTAACTACGTGAAAATGAACGTGTAGAAGATACACAAAATTCTACTTTTAAGTAAGTGTGATGTTATACTACCAAGAACCGAAGGATAAATCAGTGAACATTTCTTGATTTACATTTGCTCTACGTTTGTTGGATTTCATATTAACAGTATATCTCTGTATTCAATAAAAATTAATAATGCAATTCCTCTATAGTAACACGTCCTAAAATACTTACGACTGAGTCGAAAAACTACGTTGCTCTGAGAAGGAGACAAGTAGGCCTACACATTCTCAAACAAATTCCCGACTTTGCTTCGTTTGTCAGCTGGGGTCCCCATTCGGTCGTCTGCGTGTACGCGAAGCACTTCCATACGCGTGAGAATAGGATCCCTGCTATACCGTCTACTAGCGATCGTATGCGTGCATCTTGTGCAAGTGGACGCGTCTACACAATACGCGGACGGCGTGACCGGTGCATAATGGGTAATCTCGCAAGCTCTCACTTCCCGTGTAGAAAGGGTTAACGGAACAGTGCGCATGCGCGATTAAGTGCATCCTTGTGGCCAGCCTACATCTTAACAACTGATCGCCGGGCGAGCCCATGGGGCACACTTAGAGAGAGAGAGAGAGAGAGAGAGAGAGAGAGAGAGAGAAAATCAAATTGTTTGTAAAGTTATTGGACTTAACTAATCTGGTTGTCAAACTACTTAAACTGACTTATCATAAGAACAACATACACACACCCATGCCCTAAGGGGACCCGAACCCCCGACGGCGAAAGGCGTGCGGACCGATGCAAGGCGCTTTGCCCCAACGCTACTCGCAGAGGTGCGCCAGATTGTTTCTTTGGACTCCGAGTGAGGGGGAGGGGGCAACTGCCGGCCGCGGTGGCCGAGGGGACTGAGGCGCCCCAGTCGCGGTCTGCACGGCTACTACGGTCGGGGGTTCGAATCCCCCCTCGGGCATGGATATTTGTGCCGTCCTTAGTATTAGCTAGTTCATAAGTAGTTTGTAAGTTTAGGGACTGATGACCCCGTAGTTAAGTCCCATAAACTCTACAAACATTTGAACATTTTGGGGGCAACTATCAAGATGTGGCACTCAAAGAAGTGAACCCCCAGTCACGTGAAGCACCAGCCGCCACTGGCACACATAGAAGCAGTTTCGAGACGGGTGGCTAGGTTTTGTTACTGATAGGTTCGATCAACGTGCGAGTGTTAGCGAAATTCTTCGGGAACTCAGACGGGAGTCGCTGGAGGGAAGGCGACCGAACTGGATTCGCAGGACGGGAAGGTGTCTTTGGTGAGTCGAATATAGTCCGGCTCGCCCCACTTAGCGCGTCTCACCAGCTTGCGGTTCTGGCAATGGTCGCTGCGGCGGCCGCCTCGCCAGGTTTCGGTGCGGCCCTTTGTGTGGGTCGGCGGCGGCGGACACAAAGAGTGGAGCCAGGCGGCTATTTCGGCCATCCGCGGCCGGCGCTGTTGAGGTAGCGCCGTTTAAATGCGGCCGCGCTTTGTGCGCAGCACATAAATTCTGGCCGGCTCGGTGCCTCTCGGAATAGTCCGCGAAACGGGACCGCCGGCGGCGCGCGCCAGGTCTGCCGGAAGGGGCCGCCTCACCTCATTTAGGACCACCATCAGCCGCGACCAATAGCTTCTCCCGATGTCGTCTGTATGTGACCACCGTGTAGGGTCACCAACTTTTTAAAAATAATGTAAGAGACAAGAATGCAGAAAAGAAATGAAAATGTTGTTGTTGTTGTTGTTGTGGTCTTCAGTCCGCAGACTGGTATGATGCAGCTCTCCAAGCTGCCCTGTCCTGTGCAAGTCTCTTTATCTGAGAATATGTTCGGCAACCTACATCCTTTTGAATATGCTTACTGGATTCGTCCCTCGGTCTCCCTCTACGATTTTTACCCCACACACTTCCTTCTAATGCTAAGACCCTCTACGATTTTTACCCCACACACTTCCTTCTAATGCTAAGTTGACAATCCCTTGGCCGGCAGCGGTGGCCGAGGGGACTGAGGCGCTCCAGTCACGGTCTGCACTGCCACTACGGTCGGGCATGGATATTTGTGCCGTCCTTAGTTAGTTCATAAGTAGTTTGTAAGTTTAGGGATTAATGACCCCATAGTTAAGTCCCTTAAGCTATACAAACATTTGAAAAATCCCTTGACAGAATGTGTCCAACCAATCTATCCCTTCTCTTGGACAGGATATGCCAGAAACTCCTTTTCTCCCCAATTATGTTAAGCACCTCATTAGTTAAGTGAAATCAAATGTTTGTATAGTCTATGGGACTTAACTACGGGGTCATCAGTCCTTAAACTTACAAACTACTTATGAACTACTTACGAACTAGGACGGTACAAATATCCATGCTCGACGGGGGATTCGAACCGCCGACCGTAGTGGCCGTGCAGACCGTGACTGGAGCGCCTTAGTCCCCTCGGCCACCGCGGCCGGCTTAGTTAAGTGATCCACCCATCTAATCTTCTTCATTAGTCTGTAGCACCAGATTTCGAAAGCTTCTATCATCTTTTTGTCAGAACTCGTTATCATCCACGATTGACACCCATACAATGCTACACTCCAGACAAATGCTTTCAGAAAGGACTGCATAACATTTAAACTAATATTCGATAAAGAATAATATGAAGGCTCTCGAGTTATTATAATCTACACGTTTTTTATTGTTGTTGTTGTTGTGTCCCGCAGACTGGTTAGATGCAACTCTCCAAGCTGCCCTGTCCTGTGTAAGTCTTTTCATCTGAGAATATGTTCGGCAACCTACATCCTTTTGGATCTGCTTACTGTATTCGTCCCTTGGTCTCCCTCTACGATTTTTACTCCACACACTTCCTTCTAATGCTAAGTCGACAATTCCTTGATGTCTCAGAATGTCTCCTACCAATCTATCCCTTCTCTTAGTCAGGATATGCCAGAAACTCCATTTCTCCCCAATTCGGTTAAGCACCTCCTCATTAGTCACGTGATCTACCCATCTAGTCATCATTCGTCTGTAGCACCACATTTCAAAAGCTTCTATCATCTTTTTATCTGAACTCCTTATCGTAAACGTTTCACTCCCATACAATGCTACACCCCAGACAAATGCTTTCAGAAAGGACTTCCTAAAATTTAAATTAATATTGGATGTTAACAAGTTTCGCTTCTTTAGAAACGCTTTTCTCCCCATAGCCATTCTGCATTTTATATCTTATTTACTTCGGCCATCACAAGTTATCTTGCTACCCAAATAACAAAATTCATTTACTACTTTTATTGTCTCATTACCTAATCTAATTCCTTCAGCATCGCCTGATTTTCTGACATTCCATTCCATTACCTTCGTTTTATTCTTGTTAATGTTCACCTTATATCTTCCTTTCAAGACACTGTCCATTCCATTCAATTGCTCTTCCAGATCCTTTGCAGTCTCTGAGAAAAACTTTTTATTTCTTCTCCTTGAACTTTAATTCCCTCTCCAAATTTCTCCTTCCATTCCTTCACTGCTTGCTCAATGTACAGCTTCAACAACATTGGGGAAAATCTACAACCCTGTGTTACTCCCTTCCCAACCCCTGCGTCCCTTTTCATGCCCTTCGACTCTAATAGCCGCTGTCTGATTTTTGTATAGGTTGAATATAACTCTTCGTTCCATGGAAAAACTAAGGGAGCTAAAGTTTATTACTTATGAGAGGTGTTCAAATGAAAAGGTACATCTACATGGAACTCTCTTCAAATCACATTTAAGTGCCTGGCAGAGGGTTCATCGAACCACCTTCATACTTTTCACCTACCATTCCATTCTCGAATAGCGCGCGAGAAGAAGGAACATCTGAATCTCTCCGTTCCAGATCTGATGTCTTGTATTTTATTCTGATGGTCATTTCTACCTATGTAAATGGGAGTCAACAATATATTTTTGCATTCAGAGGAGAACGTTGCCGAATGAGTTTCGAAGCGATAATCGCCATTGTTGTAATGATTCCCATCCCAGATCCTGTATTATTTCTGTTACGCTGTCTACCCTCTATCGTGACAATACAAAACGGATTGCCCTCCTTTGGACTCTTTCGATGGCTTCCGTCAAACTCACTTGATAAGGATCCCACACTGGACAGCAATACTCCAAATGTGGACGGAACAAGCGTAGTATATTGCATTTTTAAGGGTTCTACCAATAAAACGCAGTCTCTGGACCGCCTTTCCTACGAGATTATCTATATTTCCAGTTGAAGTCCGATGTAATACTCCAAATGTTCATATGTTTGTAAAGCTTATGGGAACTTAACTGCGGGGTCATCCGTCCCTAAAGTTACAAACTGCTTATGAACTAGCTTATTCTAAAGACGGCACAAACATCCATGCTTGAGGGGGGAATCGAACCCCCGACGGGGAACGGCCGCCGGCCGCGGTGGCCGAGGGGACTGAAGCGCTTCAGTCACGGTCTGCACGGGCACTACGGTCGGGGGTTCGAATCCCCCCCTCGGGCATGGATGTTTGGCGTCTTTAGTATAAGGTAGGTCATATGTAGTTTGTAAGTTTAGGGACTGATGACACCAAGTTCCTGAAGCCTAACAAACATGGAAACATGTTTCAGGCCGGCCGCGGTGGCCGAGGGGACTGAGGCGCTCCAGTCACGGTCTGCACAGCCACTACGGTCGGGGGTTCGAATCCCCCCTCGGGCATGGATATTTATGCCGTCCTTAGTGTTAGCTAGTTCGTAAGTAGTTTGTAAGTTCAGGGACTTATGACGTAGTTAAGTCCCATAAGCTATACAAACATTTAAACATGTTTCAGGTGAATTGAGAATTTCTTCGGGTATTTTTTCTTTTTAAATATGCTGTTACAGTTACTTTTTTACTGGGAGAGACTTCACCAATGTGCAGTTACCCACCTGCAGTGTTTATTGCGCAATTACATCATGGCTCTGCATTATTATTTTGTATATATCTTATAGAGAAGAATCAGCAGCCATAGATCACTACATTACCTTACCTTTGGACTAAATTGCATTTACGTGTTTATACGATCACTACAGTTGCCCATTTCGAAGTCAATCATACATCATCTTCGGATTTATATTTTCCAAGCAATCTACTAAGAGACCAAACGTCATATAAACCACAAAATAGTTGAAGGTGTTCGCATCATGAGGCTATGGCCTCTTTCACAAGAGACTGCTTGGAAAATACAGATCTAAAGATTATATACAGGGTGAATCACCTAACACTTGCACTGCAAATATAGCGGAAACGGAGAGTGCTATTGATGTGCGAGTTTCACAAAATGGATTGGTAGTCAAGAACTGGAAAGTGTCTTGAAAGGAAGATATAAAATGAACATTAACAAGAGTAAAACGAGGGTAATGGAATGTAATGTCAGAAAATCAGATGATACTGAAGGAATTAGATTAGGTAATGAGACAATAATACTAGTAGATGAGTTTTGTTACTTGGGCAGTAAAATAACAAATGATGGTCGCAGTACAGAGGATATAAAATGCAGAATGGCTATGGGAAGAAAAGCGTTTCTTAAGAAGCGAAATTTGTTGACGTCAAATATTAGTTTAAATGTTTGGAAGTCCTTTCTGAAAGCATTTGTCTGGAGCGCAGCATTGTATGGGAGTGAAACGTGGACGTGAATGTTCAGATAAAAAGATGATAGAAGCTTTTGAAATGTGGTGCTACAGACGAATGATGAAAATTAGATGGGTACATAACGTAACTAATGAGGAGGTGCTTAACCGAATTGGGAAGAAAAGAAGTTTCTAGCATATCCTGACTAAGAGAAGGGATAGATTGGTTGGACACATTCTGAGACATCAAGGAATTGTCAACTTAGCATTAGAAGGAAGTGTGTGGGGTAAAAATCATAGAGGGAGACCGAGGGACGAATACAGTAAGCAGATTCAAAATGACGTAGGTTGCCGAACTTATTTTCAGATGAAGAGACTTGCACAGGACAGGGTATCTACATCTACATCTACATAGATACTCTGCAAATCACATGTAAGTGCCTGGCAGAGGGTTCATTAACCACTTTCATAACTTTACCGTTCCATTCTCTAATAGCGCGCGGGAAGAAAGAACACCTAAATCGTTCCGTTTTCGATCTGATTTCTCTTATTTTATTGGGATGGTCATGTCTCCCTAAGTAGGTGGGTGCTAGCAAAATATTTTGACATTCAGAACTAAAAGTCGGTGATTGAAACTTTCAAACAGATCACGCCGCAATGAATAACGTCTTTCTTTTAATGATTTCCACCCCAATTCGTGCAACATTTCCGTGACGCTTCCCCCCCCCCCCCCCCCGTAACGTGATAAAACAAAACGAGCTGCCCTTCTCTGAACCTTCTCAATATCTTCCGTCAGTCCCACCTGGTGAGGGTCCCACAAGGGGCAATAGTACTCCAAGAGAGGACGCACAAGTGTGATGTAGGCAGTCTCTTTGGTGGTGCTGGTGCATCTTCTAAGCGTTCTGCCAATGAAACGTAACCTTTGTTCGCCTTCCCCACAATATTTTCTATGTGTTCTCTCCAGTCAAAGTTGTTCGTAATTGTAACTCCTAAGTATTTGGTAGAATTTGAGACCTTAAGGTTTGACTGATTTATCGCGTAATTGAAGTTCAGCGGATTTCTTTTAGTGGTCATGTGTATTACTTCTGCGTGGAGACTGCATCAAACCAGTCTGCGGACTGAAGACCGCAACAACAACAACAGTCAAGAACTCGTATTGTTAGCCAAAAAAACTGTTAAAATACCTAGAAAGTGTATTTTTATGCAAACATACAATTTTTCAAACGGAATAATGGTTGTTTCTATCATGAACTGGAATTTTTGACAGCAGTTATGTACAAATAATTTTGAATAAATTTTATCACGTTTAGTTTGGCAGCTACAACCATTCAAAGATTTGGAGGCGGAGGCTATGACAGCGTATCTGACTGGCTTATGGTCATGAGACAGTGCGCTGTGCTCCTAGCTAATCGGCCAGTCAGCTATGCTATCGCAGTTCCGCCCCCGAAACTTTGAACGGTTGTAGCTGCCAAACTAAACGTGATAAAAATGTAGTTGAAAATTCTTTGTACACAACTGGTGTCAAAAATTCTAGTGCATGATAGAAACAACCATTGTTTCATTAAAAAATACTGTACGTTTGCATAAAAAATACACTTTTTAAAGAAAAATTAAAATCTCTTTGTAGGTTAAAAATACGAGCCCCTGACTACCAATCCATTCTGTGAAAACCGCACATCAATCGCACTTTCCGTTTTCGCAATATTTGCAATGCAAGTGTTAGGTGATTCACCCTGTATATTACATACATTTTATATATTAAACCGGTCATCTGAAGTGTTTGTACACATATCAATGATTATAGAAGTGAAACAAAAGGTAAATTAGTTACAAACTACGGCGTGCACACACTTTATTCAAGATATAAGCGTCTCCACTACAGATATTCGGATTTAGTTCTTAACACTGCCGATATGCCTGCCTTCGGTGGCGATGATTGGCGCAGATGAACAGTGACGTTCTGCATAAGCCGCTGAAGTGTCGGAACATCGATGCTGTTGATGACCTCCTGAACGACTGTTTTCAGCTCAGAAATGGTATTGCTGTACACCTTGTCTTTAATACAACCCCACAAAAAGGAGTCGCATGTGTTCAGGTCCGGAAAATATGGCGGCCGATTGAAGCCTATGGGAGTGATCTAATTCCCACAATGCCCCATGACCACCCGTGCAGTTTGAACGCCGTACAGCAAACCGTTCAGAAGTTATAACCATTTTATTTAATATAGTTCCATAATCGGTCCTTCCATAGATGATATTTAGTCCAAAGGTAATATAGCGATATATGGCTGCTGATTTTTCTCTGGAAGACATTATATAAAAATATTAAGATCGTTGATCTCCATCCTGATCGTATATCTTTATCATTTATTCAACGAAGTTATGACCATATGTATAATAGCTTCTCAGATACGCGAATGACTCGAAGAGTTGAAAGAATCCAGTACGTTGTCCTCGACGGCGAGCATTCATTATAGACAAGGGTATCGTCAGGAGTGCCCCAAGGAACTGTGATAAACTGTTGTTATTTTCTATCTTCATAAATTAACTGACGAACAGAGTGACAGCAGAAATCTGCGGATATTTCCTGATGATGCTGTGGTCCACAAGTGGGTGTAGTAGCTGAGTGGCTGTAGTGGGCAACAAAATTAAGGCAAATTTTTCGGTTGGTGAATGGCAGCTAGATATAACACAGTAGTTCCTAACCTGTGGTCCGCAGTCAAGAGATGAAGTATCTGAATTATTAATTCTTCCTTACACTGTCAGTCAATTATTCAATTTTGCACTAAAAGTTTGTATTACAATATTACTAGAGGACCCGCGAGAATGCAACGCACCGTTAGTGGAATGACCAAAAAGTTGGGAAAAAATGGAAATAAAGTTGAATGTTCACGCATAGCTTACTTCAGAATCAATCAATGCAAGTGTTAAAAAGCGCAAATGAAAGAGCTTGATCCGCTGAGTGTTGTTAGGTCAAAAAGAACTGCGTACGTCAATTAGAACCGAAGATATCGTAAAACAAACCGATTACAATATTCAATGCAAGGACAGGATACCGCGTTTGAATAAAAATGAAGGATAGAGAGACTTAAGTTTATTCGGATACTCGATGACAAATCTCCGAATGAATACCTTTCGTTTAAAACAAAAATGAAGGAAATCGGCCGTGTAGTTTGGTCTAGGCGACTGACTTTAGTTTTCGTAGATTCTTTTAATATATAAGATTGTTAATACATATTAATTTTGAGTTTAAAGAATATGTTAAAAGTTTTCTTTTAGTTTGACAAATTTTATTTTTCTTCAACTTTGTGGTCCCTGCTCGCAAGACAGGAATGAAAGTGGTCTCTGGTCTAAAAAGGTTGAACAGCACGAAAAACTACTCCATAACTTCCGAACACACAGATGCAGATGAGTAGGAAAAACAATCTCATAGAACACATGTTTGAATACAGTACTAGTAGTCAGCTGCTTAAATACAGTTCTAGTAGTCAGCTGCTAGAAGACTGTACTAGTAGTCATCTGCCTCAAACAGTCGCGTCGATTAAATATCTGGGCGTAGCACTTCACAGCGACATGAAATGGAACGTGCAGTGAGGACAGTTGTAGCGAAGGTGGCAGCAGGTCGGTTTAAAACTTTATAGGAAGGCGTACAAGGGACTCAGAGGTGAGCAGAAAGATTTGTTGCTGTAGGTTCGATCAGTATGCGAATGTTGCGGAGATGGTTCGAAAATTCTAACGGGAATCCTTGGAGGGTAGACGTCTTTCTTTTCGAGAAAAAGTATTGAGGAAATGTTGACCACAAATTCTATTGCTGCCAAATTACATTAAGCGTAAGGATAACAAAGATGAGAGAAATGAGGGCTCATACAGAATCACAGAGAAAGTCGTTTCTTCCTCTATTTATGAGTGGAACGGAAAGGAAGATGGTAACTAATGGTACGTAGTACCCTCCGTCACGCACCGTATGGTTTTTTTGAGTATGTATGTAGATGTATATGCAAAGATATGTACAAATGGTTACGGAATACAGATGGTTACGAACAGTGGATTACCATCCCTAAAATTACAACTGTGCAACCAGAATCTAATACTGTGTGGCTGTAAACACTTCATGGCGGTCTTACACCGGAGTTGCAAATATAGTTTACGTGTTTTCATCTACGGAAACTGACTGCAATCTTCAAACTAAATCCGTTATAACGGAGTTAAGTCCGTTTGCCGTAGGAATACGAGCGATGGGAAGAACCTTAGACGTTAAAGCTAATAACTTTTGGTGCTTGTGTCCACTTTTATAACGAATTTTTTGAAGGTTATCATCTTTCTGCCGTTGACTGCAATGTTTTGTTTTTCAAGTACATGATTGCCTTTCTGGAAAAATAAAGGGTCAAGCCGCAAACTGATCATATTTGAATCGGAGTCAGCATTTTAAATTTGCACCGTGTCTAAGAAAATTTCAAACTTTAGCTGTACAGAACACTGATCCAAACTGTTGAGGTTTAAGTTGGAGTGTCTGGTAAACCAATAGACTGAACATTGAAGGACTGATGAGAAGCAAGTGGCTTGTATAGAAAGGACATGTCCCTCGAATGGATAAACACTGGTAGCCTTTGAAATGCATCGAATTTGCTCCCGTTGGATGAAGACAACAAGGAAGACCAAAGAATAATGGAGATATGGAACCCATGAGTAGCACAGGAGGTGATTAGCGACAGCAGGCAGTAAAATAATCCAGTGGACTGGGAGGCTTACAGCTATTTGTGGTCCTCTGGGCCTCATCAATCAAAGTAAAGTAGCAGTGAAGTAAAATTGCAGTTCTGCCATGTGCTTGAAACAGTACTTTATTCTTAGTAAAATATCTGACCATTATATAAACATCGGGATATCTGAGGTCGATGTTCGTATAATGGTCGGGCAGTTTTAGTTATGCTAATGAACCGTTTTAAGTATTTCAGTACTGAAACTGAAACCGTACAATAAAAAATAAAATTTTAGAGTCAATATGACATGCTGCAAAGGAATTAATTGGAATAGTGTGTAGCTGTAATCGGGGAATGTAGAATCTCTGCTCAGATAATACGTCTTTTGGTGTGCAGTGTTACAGAAATTTATATTTCAATAAGTCAGAACGAGGCCAGGTTCTTTCCTGGTCGAGTAAGGTACATGGAATTTGGTTAACTGGGCACATACAATACGGAAGAGTCGTATATCTGCGGAGTAGTGTTAATGTCTGTTGCAAACAATAAAAACATCCACACAGCAGTGATGTACACTTTTTTCGGTCTTTAATCCACACGAGCAGTCTTCCTCAAGAAAACTGTAATGGGAAAATCATTTAGCCTATATTGGGGAAACAGTATAAAATCAGGGTGGATGAGAAAAGAGTTCGACATATGATCATCCAGAAGATGTCTCCATATGATCATCCAGAAGCTGTATCCAGTGCATTATTGTTGTACTTTATCTTTTCTTCACGTAGTAAATTCATGGCTCGTAACCACAGGGATTGTGTTTTTCAAAACTAATTCTATTTGATGTCAATCTCAGTTTGATGTCAGTTTGGTTGTAAAAGTTAATTTACTACGACTTTAAGACACCAACAGTGCTTCAGAGAGAGCCAGATAGTTGCCAATATTGATGCCAGATACACTCAAAGGGGTGAACCATATACAGTATGTCCTGTCAGAAATCGAAAGCCTTACATCCAAACTTTAGCTCACTTTTCACTATCTGGGAGCACACATTACTGAGACGAGTATACAACGTATCTTTTGATATACAACCTGTAATGCATCGATGTTACAAATCTATTATGTATCGTACTTACGTAATTTCTTATGGATTTGCTCCTAAGAAAATGTTACCTGAATTTGTAACTGACAGGACGGTAGAATTTGGTTAAAGGGAACTAAGATGACAGAGGCATGTTAATGGTGAAGTTAAGTTTCGAAGCATGCATTAAAATCGAGAAATAACTATTTGGACAAGACGTACTTCTTTTTATTGCAGCAAAATAATTAGGATTCTAGTTTTCTTTTCTACTCTACGCCAGGTATTAGCTAAAAATATCGCAAATAAACATTTCTTTCTATCTAAGCTCCTAACTTCACAGTTGCTATTATTTGTAACAATCGTAAAGTGTCCGGAAATATTTTTTCCATAAATATGGGAGATGCCTTATCTTCTAATCCTTACAGGCGATTTAATTGAGGCGAACAATAGCATGAGAACTCAGTGAAATAGAACACAAAGATCAGTGGCCACGCATATAGATCTTCAATACCCTAGAGAGTTATTTTATAAATTAGTGATTTATATCAGAATTTAATGTCTTGATTTAGTATAGAATTTAGCATGGATAGAGTTATATTAGACATCACACTGTGAGATAGTGACAGATAATGAAGTTTCATAATTTAGTAGCAAGCACTCTCAATTGCAGCTGATCGTCCATGCAAGAAAGTTGGCTGTTTAGAGTGCGATTTGTAAATTATGGTAAGGATGGATTTCATTGTGAAATTAGATTTCCTCATTCCAACGTGAGGTTCTGAAGATTTCGTATGGGGAACAATTTATTGGTCAACTGGAACAGGTCCTCAAAAATAAAGACTATTAAATTAAGCGACCACAATTATAACGTATGTATGTGCACAAATTGTTTTAAGGGGAATTTTTTAACACAGCTTTGCCTTCGAAAATGACGGAATGCCGGAACGTGTAAGGCATTAATAAAGTTTTAGGTGTGGTCAAGCCAGTTATATTATTTCCAAGTGCATCCAAATGGCCACAGCGTTTCACCAGAGTCTAATGCAGGAATTACAACTGAGCCGTTTCATATATCGTTGGAAGTGAACTAAGTGACTTCTCAGTTCCATATCCATATATATTAGAAGCTTAAGGCATTTAAGAGGTTTAGATACTGAAATACACCTAATATCTATTCCGGAGACTTTCAATGCATGACGATTCTGTTCTCCGACAATATTACTGAAGAAAAACATATAGTGTTGCATTTCTTAAATATTGTTCAATAAAATATTTTAATATTCTAGAGTGAGACATGAGAAAGGTCAAATAATAAAACGAGTCTGAAGAATAACACACTAACTAAATTTATTCACATAAAAAATCAGCAAAATATTTTTGTGACGGATCAGTCTTACATTTCTGCTTAAAAACACAAACAACAAAACCCAGTCTGACATTCACTGCATTTGATGATGTATCATACTAAAAACAAACTGTGTTGTCTACTCTCTGAACGTGTTAGTAAAAGCCAAAGCAGGACAAAACACGACTGAGAAAAACAAAAGTGACACACAAGTATTCCACAAGAAGCACCAGCCTTCCGTTCCCATCACACCCAACAGAGAAACTAACACTATTCCACATGCGCGCAAAGTGCAAAGCAGATAATTATGATACGTGCGTCTGTTAGTGGCTAAAGTTGGAAATCCGAATAAGAAGTGCAACCGGTGCACGGTACCCACGCATGGCATGCAACACAGAAACAGGTCACATGGAAGCTAACAAGCCACTCTAGTACAGGAGCGCCACGTTACCAACACTAGGTCGGCGGACTACTACACACCACGACTACCACTCGAGAACTCCAACAAAATTCACTCACTGCTTGCAACTAAATTCCCCGCGTGCTGAGACACGTTTATAGCTCAGAAGATCTAAAACGAACCAACAAACATATTGCAAGTCACTGCGGCTGAGTAGCTGTGGTGGGGAGCTGGAGGGGAGGGGAGACTTCTACTCTGACGCATGCGCGAGCCGAGCGTGTTTTCGTCTCCGCCTCCTCCCTCCCTTCTTTCCCTCCTTTCTGTGTGTCATCGTGTTCTTTTTACCTGGCGTGATCGCGAAGCCGCAGAAATCGCCGTGAATGCTGCTGTTTTGACTTTTCGGCGGCCATTGAAAGTGACGTCTACTCCCGAGCGGTCTGCAGTCGGACTGTTCTGTGCCAAAAAACAAAATATCTGCTTTTAAAAATATTCAAGTTGTGAGCACATAAGACTCCACGTCTTGTTCCACTTGTCTCTGCTTCCTCCGTTGTCTGGGATGACCACTTCTCTGACGTAGCGGAGGGATACATCTGGGCTCTGCTGCACACCTACTATGCTAATACTTATTTTCGAGAAAAAACAACAAAAACTAAACTACATTTAAAAATAACACCTAAAGTATCTGACGCCACATTGAGCGGAGTATCTTGTAGATGTAGGCAACATGTTTCTTCCTTCTTTTATTTCTTCTTTTTTATTAAATTCCACATCACGGAATGCAAATCATATGTGGTGTCTTTTAAAACAAATTTTCACCTTCTGTGCACTCGTGATGTTGGCTTGTGTAATGCGCCTCTGAATTCCACGCCCTGCTCCATTCTTGCTGGACCAGTTGCCTTAATTTAGCTTGCGCACATGCAGTATTTTCAAGGTAAAAGCAGAATTAGTCTACAACACATTCACTCTTATATTAATTAATATTACTCTACCTTTACAATGTTAAATAATCAATTGAATAAACAAAGCATTAAAATACTTACTTAAATACAACAAATAGCGTTAGCTGTAACATGTTGTTACAGTTACTTTATGCAGAAGCCAGCGTTTATCAGCATACTTGACAAGCTAATCATATGTACAACATAATAATATTAGTTGCAAAAAGCTGCAAAATGCTTTCCATAAATAGAAGAGATGTTAAGAAGCATATTTTTTACATTTCACTGTCCCAAAAGTCATCATTGCTGTTGTTATACATTGTCACTGAAATTGTACAGGACAAAGATGTGTCTGGTTTGAGCGCTGCTGTGATACTAGGTACCAGAGAACATCTTATCCAGGTGGGACATTGGTTGTAGCACAATAATTTCATTGCAGCCATACAGCTTTGTGTGTCCCGCGATTTCCCTAAAATGATTAAGGCGAATACATAAAGACTCCCTTTGAAAAAAAAAATCAGTTTGCTTTATGACTTTTAAGATCTGGTCATTGAGGGTCAAATCTTAGCCTTCCTGCTCCATAACCAGTAAATGGAACGTAGAATGGGAAATTGATATCTGGAGTTGTCCACGTTAAGATCATTATGACTGTAGCACTATCTCTGGTGGAGAAGAAATCGAAAAGAAATTGTCTATGGGCATTGCATGAAGTCATTTAGGAGAATATACCTTACTTAGGATTGATGTAACTCAAATTGTGTGGGTCAAAGTTGAATGTACTTTTACGTCGATCTGAATATGGATTCTACCTTTACAGTTGTTGTTACACTATACTGTCTGGGTTGTGTTTTGGAGGGATATTATGTTTTATTACTTAGGCCGAGATGAGAATTGTTACACATAGCTGATAAGTCAAGTAAAATCAAGTACATATCAACATTCACGTAAGTAGTACCGTATCAACAACGCACAAATATTTTTACGAGTATAACTTAAAGTAACTCCATTTAGTGTTTGTGGTGCGTGTCAAGATTTCTCACTTCTGAATGATTTCGTGTTAAGATTTGGGAATGAATCAGCAGTATTTAAGAGGCTGACAGTGAAAAGTAGAAAAACAAGCGAATTTCTTCAGGGCCATATAACAAAAAGACATCTTTGAGCTGATAATGAAGTGCAATGATTTACTATACAATGAATTGTGTTTTACTCATTTTGAGGTGATGACAGTAAGACTGAAAATTGAGTTATAGTACGTAATGTGATCAGTCGCAAGTGTTTGTAGTCAACAGCATATCTCAATGCTGTGTTCAAGTCCCTTTATCGTAACAATAATAGCATTAGTGTGGGCATTTATTTCTGCCAAGACAGCGATGGAGAATTCTTCATGTTGCAGAACGTATGTTGCAAACGGGTTATTTCCGCAGTTGCCATCCCCCAAAAATATATGGTTGCAGTCGAAAGCTAGCATCCGTATGGGCACATAATTTTGTTTATGGAAAACAAAAGGCAAGCACCGTAATTTTGACTGGATTGTCTACTTTTTTTAATTCTCTTCAAAATTTGGTGATAGATTTTGCTTGATGCATCAGTCGGACAGCTGTATTTAGAAACTCAACTGAAAGAAAAGGTATGTCTGTATGAACACTTCCAATTCTATAACATATTGAATATCACCAGCAGAATATTGCGTCTATTTTTGAAATATTAATAGAGCTAGTGTGTAGCAATATCGTCGAAACTGACTTTTAAGACCTTTGCTATTTCTGCTATGATAAATTTGACCACTCATCTGTTCTCCAATTACATGCATGAATGAATCAAACTTTCTAATAAGTCAATCACGCCACACCCTAGTTGGACGCAGCACGCGTCTCTCTTCTGACTGCCATGTTGCATACGTATCAGGCGTCACCGTTAGCAAGTTCCGATCGCTAGCGCAGATTCAGAAGGCCCTGGTCAGCTTACAGATAAGGCACAGCTATGGAAACAAATCGCTCATCAGTTAGTCAGTATTTTAATATAACCCAAAAGCTTTTTTTCTTTACGTATCTTAAACAACGCACTGTTTAGACAATATATATCACCAATGGGTTACACCCGTGTTACCCGAAATCAACGTTTTAAAACCAATGGAGACCATGTCTAGTGATCGGTAATCGTAAAAATACGTGAGTAAAGAAAAAGATAGATTGCTTAAGATACGGTCTTAGGGCAACATTGCCGTTTCCATAAGTTATACGTAATTACAATCAGAACTCTTAATTTTGCATTAAAATATAAAGGTGTATGTTGTGACGTCTTCCATGTTTAACTCGAAAAACTTGATCTTACCTAAGATCTGAAGGACGATGTCGGACTCTGTAATTATTCGTCAAGAAGTGACGCCGCAAACGGTGCACTGCACTGCCTACGACAAAGGGCTTCATTTACAGTGACTGTGGTGGCAACGGGCGTCAAATTTCAGTAAAAAGACACGAATCTATTACTGTAAGATAATATAGTTATATTCTAGATTTTATTCCTTATATTCTCTTTGGTGACGAAACTGACAGGTAATATAGGTAACAGCCAAACGGTAGTAAATATCCTTTTAGTTCCCTTCGCAATGCTGTGCAGGGCGTCTAAAATCTTGTGGGTCAAATTCAAACAGGCTATAGTTGGTCCACAACCAGTTATACAAAGTGTATCGGTAAGAGAGTGTAAAAATTTAACAGGATATAGGGAGTATTAGATTTAATAATTACAGGTGGGAAACCTGGGGTCGGAGCAACCGGCTTAAGGAGATACGGAAGGAACTTGTCTACCACTTTGTCTCGCATTGTTGTATTCCAGATTATGTTACTTCCAACATAGCAGAATTCCATAACTTTATCTACGTCGCGACAATCACTTCTTATGTTAGGTTTCTCGCAACTTGTTAATAGTTCTCATTAATTTCATCTTTTTCGGTTTACTATCAGTCCATATTCATTACTCAGTCGAGTATTCATTCCATTCAACAGACCCGGGAATTGTTCTTCACTTGTCTACAACCGCAAATTGTAATTTTGAAATGAGACATATTACTGTGTTATACTGAACCTATTCAAGATCAAAAGTTGGTAAGAGAGACTTGCTAAAACCTTTAATGAATATTGTTAAATAAAAAAGTTTCGTGTACAGTGATTTGACAGTGATCTCGACTCATCTGTTCCCGTATACAACTGCATAAAATGACGCAATAAACATGGGAATAAAATTTCGGAGTGCTGGATTTATTGTTCCGTCTATATGTTATATGCGGAGCTCGAGTGGTCTGTTGGGAGCTCACACATCACTTTGACAAAACTCTGCATTTAATTTTAGTGGACCTACGTCAGTCGGACAGCGAACGTAGCCCGACTGGAAAACTTCTTAGCGACTAGTTACTGATGACACACTTTCACTTGGGCCATGAGCCTGGGATACAGAGAGCGTAAGCATGCCATTGGCTGTAGCACATCGACATGAGACAAGCTGCGCCTCTTGCTTTCCCAGCAGCTTATAAAATAACCGAGCAAGTAACGGATTAACGCTTCACAGAAGTGAGACGAATGTTATTGTCGATTCGCTACAAAGACCGGTCACTTTCGTAAATAATAAAAAACAGTCACTGCGCAAAACACCGCAACGGATCAGTTATTAATTAGCATTCACAACAGCTATTTGTTACGCTTTACAATTGTGTGTTGCCAACTACCGTAAACATTACGGAGCGGTAATAAGTCAGACGACTACACCGAGGGAAGAGAATAAGGTACAGTCAAGAAGAAAGTTTCTTTTATTTTATTTTTTTAATGAAAAATGAGAGCAACTTAGTTACACGAAAATCCTTATAGGGAACAAGAATAGGAATGTTTGAACTATTTTTCGACATAGTCACAAAACGAATTGAGACACTTGTTATATAGTGGAATGAACTTTAGTGTGTCTGTGACGTAGAAGTCTGCAACCTGTGAATGGAACTAGCGTTTGAAAGTCGTCTTACATTCTTCGTCATGAAAACGCTCTCCGGAAAACAGGTAATTCTTGAAGTGGAAGAAAAGATGGAATACTTATTGCTCCATAAGGCAGGGGACACAGCACCTATTTTGGAGAAGTTCCGATGGGAGCTGTTTGATCATTCTGATTACAGTCCTGATCTTGCTGTCAGCAATATCCATATCCTGCCACCGACTGTCAAACGCTGGTTCCCTTCACGGGCGGCACACTCGTGCGAAGCAGGAATACTAAGATTGATACCACAGCTGCACAGTTTTGTATGTAAGTAAAACATAGACGCCGTGGCAGGTATTTGGCAGTCACCGTTTTCATCCCGATTCTTTTGTCAGAATTCGCAGTACTTTCTTTCCAAGCCTCTGTATTTGTTGTGCTAATCGTTTACACATCCATTTTGTTGCCCCTGAATTAACCGTGATGAGTACGGTGGAGGGTACTTCCCTTCGCACCAGTTACTGGGACTCATTTTCGTTCCGTTGAAGTATGGAGCTCCTGCTTACTAGAGAAACGCTTCACTCAGCCAAAGCAGCCTTATGTATACCACGAATGCACGGTCTTAAAGCTCGTCTCCCTTCACAACACAAACTTTAATTCTGCCTCATGTTCTGCTGTGTAATACGTATGAATGTTGCCGAAGTTCTCCAATACCAGAATAGCACCCGAGAATTGAACGTTATGGGCTCAATCCTGCCTAGTGCCTGAGGCACAGGTGTCATAAATATCAAGTAATAAATCAGTTTCCAGAGACATATTTTGTTAGTTGTATCAAAGATATTTATATACTGGAAAGCCGCAGCAACATTGATACATACTACACAGGCCAACATGAGGCAGTATTAAATTTTGTGTTATGGAAGGAGAGGTGCTTAAGAGCCTGCAGTCGCGCCATATATAATGCCACTGTGGCTGATTGGTTACAGTGTCTACCTTGAAAGAAGGAGGTCCCGGTTTCGAATCTTGGCCGCGGCAGAGATTTTAATTAAACGCCTCTCGTTCCATTACTTGATATAAAGAGACGAAATATGTCTCTGTGTAAGATATCTGTCAGTGCTATGCACCACATAGGTACATTTATTAACAATATAATTATCGATAAAACATTTAATTTCAAGACTAATTAGAATGTTTGCAGTATTCAATAAGTATCAAAAGCATGATCACAAATATTTATCGTAAAGTATTTTTCAGAACAAATAAAATTTCTATGTAACTGCTAGGAAAAGATAGTGGTTGTTCTTTGCTGGTAGAGGTGGGAGTATTCTGGATATGGGGATTAAAATTGGCTTCTATATGGAATGATAATGGATGTATCACGAACGCTCAATATATGTTTCAACTCAAAAGTAAGTTCTGCATTCGTCTACTGTTATTTAATCTCTTGGACATGCAATTTCTGTTGAGTGCAAGGTAGCCTACGGAAGCTAAATTAAGAACCTGCATTAATTTTGACAACATTGTCAGAAGAAAAACAGCGATCTATTTAGTATGATCAATATACAAAAACAGTCTTGATCGCAGAAATTAACAGTTTCAATTAATCGGTTTCGACCTGATGTAGGTCATCTTCAACAGTTACCTACTGGCAGTAGAACAGCCCAGGACAGCCCAGCCCAGCCGAGTGCAGCACTGGCCAATTGGGCTATTTGTAATTCCGAAGATGACCTACATCAGGTCGAAACCGGTTAATTGAAACTGTTAATTTCTGCGATCAAGACTGTTTTTGTATATTAAGAACCTGCAGATTACACACAGGACTTTATCTGAAATTGATCGTAAAATTCATTATTACATTAGACACAGAACTGCTAGAAATTCCAGATTGGGTTGTGGATTATCCGTTTGGCGCACAGAGACTCATTCCCGGTATTCTCTCTCTCTCTATTACGCAAAAAAAAAAAAAAAAAAAAAAAAAAAAAAAAAAAAAAAAAAAAAAAATGTATTCAAAGTTTACAGGTTCACACGATTGCAGACCATGAGTCGAGAATCTACGAGCTGCATCGACACCACAACGACTAGCCTGTTGTGGTAAAAACAAATAAACTGTTCTCTTTCAGGATTTTCGCAGCATCTTATCAGAACCCGACCAGAGAATTTTAAATTTCATCGAGTTAATTTGAAACAATTTATTACCTCAGACATATTGAATTTATTTCTGTATTTATTTATTAATTTACACCTGGAAACTGAATTCCCCCTGCTTGGCTGCCCCTATCCCGCCCCCAGGGTCTCGCCCAGCCCCCCTTCCCCCTTCCTCCCCTCCCTTCCACTCCCCTCCCCCCTCCCCCGCGCTTCCCCCATCCCTCTCCTATCCCTTCCCCCCTCGCCCCCCTCCTCCTCGGGGGCGTCTCGACATTTTAATTAGTGCTCCAGTTCCAGTTATCGTGATCAGTGATCTTTGGTGTGTTTTTAACCTGTGCCTCGCCGACAACGTCCGACAACTTTTTTTGCCTTGTGCACCGTTCACCTGTCTCCGTTTTGTGCGTGTGTGTCCATCAATGTACTTTTAATCGTCACCGTGGCTGTAAACAATTTTACGAATATAATGTGTGTATTTTATCGCCGATTACTTGCCTCTGTCCTACAAATATTTGTCTATAACTTTGTCTTTGTACTGTTCTCCAATTTTCACCTTGTTTATCATTTCAACTCTGCAAATTTTATTCTGTGATTCATGTTCATTACCACTTGTCATTTTATGTATCTCTGAGGGCTGAAGAGCAGCCACCGAAGCTGCTGCCAGCCTGCTGCCTGAAATACAGGTAGCATTAAAACATCAATAAAGAAAAAAAATGGAAATTGATTTATTGTCTGTTGATTATTTAAATGTCCAATATTGTCCTCGCAATAACCTGGAGTTTATACAGTGACTACGTTGAAAAATAGATCAAAGATGGTTGTACCTGTTTTTTTATGTTTATTTGTGTTGTTGTTGTGGTTTTCAGTCCGGAGACTGGTTTGATGCAGCTCTCCACAACACCCTATCCTGAGCAAGGTAAAGGTAAAGCAGTCAACAATCCGATGATTGGTTTGAACACCACAGTGCTTTATTAGGCATGGTCCTGTTTGGAGGTGGTATGCCGTTGCCTTTCTCCGACCTTCGAACTGACTTACCCAGTCAGTTTAACGTGGGTTCCGAACCACGGTATTTTTCACATGAGCAATACTGCCAGAGGTGAAAGAAATGGAATGTGACAGATAAAAATCCCAGGACATGGCGGGGATCGAACCCGCGACCTTTGGATTTGTAGTCTGGCACTCTACCACTGTGCAACCGAGGCGCACAAGCCTCTTCATCTCCACATAAGAACGGCAATCTACATCTGTCTGAATCAGCTTACTGAATCCATCTCTTGGTCTTCCTCTGCGGTTTTTACCCCCCACACTTCCCTCCAACGCTAAATTCACACAATTCCTTGATGTCTAAGAATGTGCCCTACCAATCTCTCCCTTCTTTTAGTCAAGGTATGCCAGAAATTTCTTTTCTCTCCAATTCTGTTCAGTACCTCCTCATTAGTTACGCGTTCCACCAACCTAAACTTCAGCTTAATTTGTTAAAAAAAATAATTAATAAAAAAAATTTAGGAAACTTACATTCTGGCATTCTGGATACGCTTTGTGAAAATGTGCGTGATTTTGAGGTCGGCGTGTTCAAAATGTTCAAATGTTTGTTAAGCGTAAGGGACTTAACTACGGGGTCATCAGTCCCTAAACTTACAAACTACTTACGAACTAGCTAAGACTAAGGACGGCACAAATATCCGTGCCCGAGGGGGGATTCGAACCCCCGACCGTAGTGGCCGTGCAGACCGTGACTGGCGCGCCTCAGTCCCCTCGGCCACAGAGGCCGGTAGGTCGGCATGTGAGACATTGATAAACAGAAAGGAAAGGTGCCCATGTACTTGAAACTATTTGACGTTCTTTCGCGTAACAGACCGAGTAACAAGGGCGAGCGCGACTACGATACTTGACCGCCGTGCGAGATGAGAGGCGGAGTATCGTGTTGCGGTCCGGCGCTGCGGTGACGCCTGGGGTGCCGGTGTGACGTCAGAGAGGTGGTCGCTCTAAGTTTAGCGCGGCGGGCAAATATTTGGTAGACGCGCAGTCGCTCCCACGCCGCCTGAGTCACGACTCCGCCCCCCTCGCCCGCGGGATTCTACCAAGAATAATACGCACTCGCCATCCATCACACGCCCGCCGCGAATAGCACGCGCACAGGCCGCGCGCTGACACCTCTCGTCACCCGCGGACGCGCCCGAAGAAGCGGCGTGTGTCATTAAGCTCACTATATGCGCTACTGCTGACGTCACGAGCTATCACGGCAAGACCAATAATTACGATTAAAAAATGATGAAAATTAGATGGGTAGATCACGTAACTAATGAGGAGGTGCTCAACAGAATTGGGGAGAAAAGAAGTTTCTGGCATATCCCGACTAAGAGACGGGATAGATTTTTTGGACACATTCTGAGACATCAGGGAATTGTCAGCGTGTGGGGTAGAAGTCGTAAAGAGAGAGCGAGGGACGAATACAGTAAGCAGATTCATAAGGATGTAGGCTGCCGAACGTATTCTCAGATGAAGAGACTTGCACAGGACAGGTTAGCGTGGAGAGCTGCATCAAACCAGTCTACGGACTGAAGACCACAACAACAACAACAGAGATACAGCTGAGTTAAACACATTTTCGTTTCGTGTGTTGTTACACAGGACGCTAAGGCCGTAGTTACCCAATGTTAGCAGCAGCGTGCTTGAGTTGACACAAAAGTTTTCATATTCACCGAATATATGATATCAACTGCGAATGGGAAAAGCTGAAAATGCATACCCAGCCAAATTTCGAACCCTGGTTTTTCTGCTTTCTAGGCAGTTGCGCTGACACCTACACCACGGACCAAACTGCGTGGTCATTAGTCCATAGTTTACAAACTACTTAAACTAAGGTAAATTAACGTAAGAACAACACACACACACACACACACACACACACACACACACACACACACACACATGCCCCAGGGAGGACTCGAACCTCCGACGGCGAGCAATCGCGCGCTCTGCAGTGAGGCGCCTTAGACCGCTCGGCTACTCCACCGCGGCTCTGGGGACACAGTGATCACCGCACTTGCAAGGCCTACTCAAGCACGCCTCCCGTCAGACACAAATTTACAGCTTTGCCCTGCCATTATGCATTTTATATCTTCTTTACTTCGGCCATCAGAAGTTATCTTGCTACTCAAGTAACAAAACTCATCTATACTTTTATTGCCTCATTCCTTCAGCATCGCCTGATTTTCTGACGCTACATTCGATTGTCCTTGTTTTACTCTTTTTGATGTTCACATTATAACCTCTCTGTACTCATTAAAAATTGGACACGTATGCCATTTTGTTACTATTCGTCCATACTACCATCTCGTAAAATTTTTACTATTCCTCCCGAAATATCCTGTACTTTTAAGGGCATCGTTTGCCTCATAATTATTGCATTTCATTCCATTCCATGATGGTGGTGGTGGTGGCGGCTGGCGCAGCAACAGTGTTGAATAATTAAAAAATGTTCAGTCTCTGTTGCAATATTTTATTATCCAATAACGCGTTTCGCGCTGTTAGCGCATCGTCAGACTGGAAAAAGTGAAATGTTTTGTTACAGTCCGTGTACCTGGCGGGTAGCGAATCTAGTGTGGCTAAGGTGAGTAAATTTGAAAATTCAGACTTACTTGGGCGGAGATGGAGCCAAGGGTTACCTATAGCTGTGTAGGATGTATCTTAACAATTTGTGTTGTCATTGGGCACCTGCAAAGAGGTAAACGTACAAAGTACGTAAGGGTTATTCGAACTAGAATGACTAAGGACTAAAGGGGTGTGGTATGGAAATTAATTGAACGCTTTTATATGATAAAACTCACTCCGCAGTTCGCTCTGTTTAACGGTCGCATATGTTCCGCAGTTATTAAAAATACTACCAGATGTAAACGTGGACCTGCCGCGACAGCGACTCCTCTGCTGCTATGGTCAGTTTTATCATAAAAAAGCTTTCCATTAATTTCCATACCACACCCCTTTAGTCCCTAGTCATTCTAGTTCGAATAACCATTACGTACTTTGTACGTTTACCTCTTTGCAGGTGCCCAATGACAACACAAATTGTTAAGATACCTCCTACACAGCTATAGGTAGCTCTGTGGCTCCATCTCCGCCCAAGTAAGTCTGAATTTTCAAATTTACTCACCTTAGCCACATTAGATTCGCTGCCCGCCAGGTACACGGGCTGTAATAAAACATTTGTCTTTTTCCAGTCTGACGATGCGCTAACAGCGCGAAACGCGTTATTGGAGAATAAAATATTGCAACGGAGACTGAACATTTTTTAATTATTCAACACTGTTGCTGCACCAGCCGCCGCCACCACCACCACCATCATGGAATGGAATGAAATGCAATAATTATGAGGCAAACGAAGCCCTTAAAAGTACAGGATATTTCAGGAGGAATAGTGAAACTTTTACGAGATGGTAGTATGGACGAATAGTAACAGAATGGCATACGTGTCCGATTTTTATTGAGCACAGAGAGGTTATAAGATGAACATCAACAAGAGAAAAAAAAGGATAATGGAATGTGGCGTCATAAAATCAGGCGATGCTGAAGGAATTAAATTATCTATATCTATAAATGTGAATGTCTGTTCAGTGTACGTTTCTCACGTCTGGATAACAAGACATAAAGAGCAAAAAATTTGTACAGTTACTAATGTCTACCCGGGGAAGGCCTTAGGCACGGTTTTATGGCGATCGGACAGCTATTTATCTATATATATTGTGATGTCGCACAAGTATGAAGTGCGCGCCACGTACTTTCGCCGCGTGCCGCCATGCACGCACGGCGCGGCGTTCTTACGACGTCAGCCACGAGCGCCCTCTGCTGCAACTCCGCTCGTTGCCACGACTGCTGCATCGGCCACTTGGGAATCAGATAGGCACCGGTTAAGACTTGACTATGGAATAGGCACTAGGACTCATCAGTAGGCAGGCCTCTATCTAAACTATGTATCAGCATTCTGCAGTCAAGAACTATGTAAAAGTTAAGTATTACCAAGACTCCACGAAATATATATCTTGTTCTAATTTAGCCTAGTGCTCTAGTTTCTGCTGTCTCACTGGCTGGTCACCTCAGTACCTGCACAAGCGTGCATCCTTTATTCCTGTGTCGGTCTCTTTCTACTCGGCCACCGACACCTACGACAACCGGCGGATACGAGACACAAAAGTGGCGACGAGGATGGGATACAAATTATATTAATGGGAATGTCTGTTCGGAGTACGCTTATCACGACCGAACGACAAGATGCAAAGACTTAAATATTTGTAACAGTTACTAATTTATATCCCAGGAAGGTTTTATAGCGATCTTCTAGATATTTAGTAATTTGAAGAATATAACGCAAAATGCGAGACAATAATTACTCTTTGAAAATGTTTTTTATTGGTTGCACTGTTACTTGAGGGTTGATAATGATAAAAGGGTGGAGTATATTGGGATGCAAACTTATCGGTGTATATAAAATTCTACGTGTGTGTGTATGTGTGTGTTAATATTTCGCTTTGCAGCGAAAACTACAGAACGCAAACGAATGGTCTGTGTGTAATTGTTGTCTGAAGTCTCCCGTTGTACACCATAGCAGTTCCATGCCGATAGCTATAAGGGGGTGGAAGATATGGTGGTTGAAAGTCGTCAAATTATAAAAAAATTCGGACTGAAGGCCAGCGATGACGTTTGCGACTCTATAGCAAGGAGGTTACATACAGCGAAACGTGATGCCACAGATCATATCTTTGGTCTGTGCGTGCTACCATGTTTTCAGCTCTTTCTCTGTAAGGATAAGCATACGAATAAGGAGATATAAGAATAAATAAATAAAGCTGTAAAACAGAAATTTCTTTTAATACAACTCTTTAAAAAAATCTATTTGACGTATCGCGCATTATCTATCATAATCAACCAACACGCGAGCGGAGCCGTGGGTTTAAGCTAGTGAGGCAATAAAAGTAGTAGACGAGTTTTGTTACTTGGATAGCAAGATAACTTCTGATGGCCGAAGTAAAGAAGATATAAAATGCAGAATGGCAGGGCAAAGCTGGAAATTTGTGTCTGACGGGAGGCGTGCTTAGGTAGGCCTTGCAGCTGCAGTGATCACTGTGTCCCCAGAGTGGAGTAGCCGAGCGGTCGAATGCGCCCCTCGCTGCAGAGCGCGAGGTTGCTCGCCGTCGGAGGTTCGAGTCCTCCCTGGTGTGTGTGTGTGTGTGTGTGTGTGTGTGTGTGTGTGTGTGTGTGTGTTGTTCTTACAGTAGTTTAAGTAGTTTGTAAGCTACGGACTAATGTTCAAATGTTCAAATGTTTGTTAAGCTTATGGGACTTAACTACGGGGTCATCAGTCCCTAAACTTACAAACTACTTATGAACTACTTACGAACTAGGACGGCACAAATATCCATGCCCGAGGGGGGGATTCGAACCCCCGACCGTAGTGGCCGTGCTGACCGTGACTGGAGCGCCTCAGTCACCTCGGCCACCGCGGCCGGCACGGACTAATGACCACGCAGTTTTGTCCGTGGTGTAGGGGTAAGCGCAACTGCCTAGAAAGCAGGAAGCCGGGTTCGAAATTCGGCTGGGTATGCATTTTCAGCTTTGCTCATTCGCAGTTGAAGTCACATATTCGGTGAATATGGAAACTTTTGTGTCAACTCAAGCACGCTGCTGCTAACATTCGGTAACTACGCCCTTAGCGTCCCGTGTAACAACACACGAAACGAAAATGTGTTTAACTCAGCTGTATCTCTGTTGTTGTTGTTGTTGTTGTTGTTGTTGTTGTGGTCTTCAGTCCGCAGACTGGTTTGATGCAGCTCTCCACGCTAACCTGTCCTGTGCAAGTCTCTTCATCTGAGAATACGTTCGGCAGCCTACATCCTTTTGAATCTGCTTACTGTATTCGTCCCTCGGTCTCCCTCTACGATGTTTACCCCACACGCTTCCTTCTAATGCCAAGCTGACAATTCCCTGATGTTTCAGAATGTGTCCAACCAATCTATCCCGTCTCTTAGTCACGATAAGCCAGAAACGTCTTTTCTCACCAATTCTGTTGAGCACCTCCTCATTAGTTACGTGATCTAACTATCTAATTTTCATCATTCGTCTGTAGCTTCACACATCAAAAACTCCTATCATCTTTCTGTCTGGACTCCTTATTGTCCACGCTTCACTTTCATACAATGCTACACTCCAGACAAATGCCTACAGAAAGGACTTCCTAAGATTCAAACTGATATTGGATTTCAACAAGTTTCGCTTCTTCAGAAACGCTTTGCTTAGAAAGCAGGAGACCCGGGTTCGAATCCCGGCTGGGTACGCATTTTCAGCTTTGCCCATTCGCAGTTGAAGTCATATATTCGGTGAATATGAAAACAATAACAGCTGCAGGATCAGTAATGACGTCTGTTCTTTCGGAATAGACGCCACATGTATATAAAAAAGCTTCCATTCTATTTTTTGGCCAAGTCTATTGTATCGTGAGGTGTAAACGTGACGCACGTAATCGCACATGATGCGTATGCCGGTAAAGTATTTACGTGTCTGTCTGCAATGGAAACGCTGCTAATACTTGAAGAGAATACGGAACTCGATTTCCTAACCGCAGACTACCAGATTCAAGAGTGTTTACTCGTGTGTTTCAAATGTTCAATTGTTTGTAGAGCTTATGGGACTTAACTACGGGGTCATCAGTCCCTAAACGTACAAACTACTTATGAACTAGCTAATATTAAGGACGACACAAATATCCATGCCCGAGGGGTGGGGGGGATTCGGACCCCCGACTGTAGTGGCCGTGCAAACTGTGACTGGCGCGCCGCAGAGCGCTCGGCCACCGCGGCCTGCCTCGTGTGTTTAATACGCTGGGCGACACTGGTGTAGTGCCCAACACTCATCTTAATGTGGAAATGAACCGACTATGGATGAACGGGATGACATTATTCAAGTCTGTACAACGTAGATCTTTGAGAATTGCATGTAGAATTTCCGCACGCATCGGTGTTACATATACAAATCGCGGACGTTACAATTGTGGGGTTCCATCCGTGTCATTTACAGCTAATTCATCACATTCGAGCAGAAGACTGAAGAGTGGTTGCGTACCTGACACTCGCCAAGTAATCCCAATTTTACGCTTCACTGATGAAGCCTCTTTAGCCCGAGACGGCATCAATGCCGCATGGATGTGGACGTACTCTCTAAGGCGTATTGCTGCGTAGTGCGAGTCTTAGGTTTGAGTCCTACCTAGGGCATAGGCGTGTGTTTGTTACCCTTAACATAGTTTGGATTAAATAGTTTGTAAGTCTAGGGATTGATGACCACTGCAGTTTGATCCCATAGCTTTACAAACATTTGAACATTTAATTTTTGATGGCATCAATAACACTCGTAATTTACAACAGCTGTCATTGTGTTACTGCATCGTCTTACAACATCACGTTATCTATATTTTCTTGAAAATGAACTGCCAGCATTATTGGAAGACATTCCTTTGGATACAGGAATACGTTTCTTCTTCCAGCATGAGGAGACTTCTGCACATTTTAGTCGTCAAGTGACACATTATCTACACATAACATTCCCCGTAAGATGGATTGGTGGATATGGGCACGTTCCTTGGGCACCAAGGTCCCTGGACTTACTAATTTCGATTTTTGCTTATGGAGATGGTGGAACGGCGAAGTCAACAAAGGAAAAGGAAACACAAGGGACGATTTGATCTATCGGATTATGAATAATGCAGTCCCCATCTCTCACTTTCTTTCTATATTCAGTTACTTTTCAATTGTTTGTAAACCTGTTGGACCAAATTACTATGGTCATCACTACCTATACTAACAAATTACTTAAACTAAGTTAAACTAACCTAACCCACACACCCATGCCCCAGTGAAAACTCGAACCTCCGCAGCGAGGTGACTTAGAACGCCCGGCCACTCCACAGCGGCTATTCATTTAGTTGGTTTCGACAGTTCTTGACGCAGGAACATAGCACGCAAATTTTCTCTGTTTTGCACTGTCTCCCGTAGACCTACCAGGTTGCAACACATTATGTCTGTAATGCTATAGAAGGCAGAGCGTGAAACACGATGACGGCGCATAGACTTTTCCTCAATGCGGCAATACACACAATAGTCCCCTGGCGTCATAAAAAAGAAAAAATAAAAACATGGAAAACTGAAGGACGAATATCTAACGGCAATACAGCTCCAAGAAGGCGATTGAGCTTAACATCTGCGTCTGAAAGACAGTTCACCACTAACAGTGTCACATGTCCCTACTTCATAAGACCGAGCGAGGCGGCGCAGTGGTTGACAGACTGAACTCGCATTCGGGAGGACGGAGCTTCAAATTCGCCTCCACCGAGATTTAGATGATTCGTATTTCCCTAAATCATTCCAGGCAAAGACCGGCAAGGTTTCTTTCACAGAACGCGGCAAATTTCCTTCCCCATCCTTAGCGAAACAAACTGAGCTTCTGACCAAGTTGTCGAAGTGATGTTGAGCTCTGACCTTTGTTCCTTCTTGAAGTTGTGTGGAATTTAATACAGGACATTGGCTCAACGCCTGATGATCAACAAACTTTACGCATCATAATTCCTACTTGACAAATATTGACAGTGGAACTGGCACAGTTCAGCGTGGTCACGGTGGAATAGCCGTGCGCGCTAAGGCGCCTTGCTGCGGTGCGCGCGGCAGTTCGCCGTCGGAGGTTCGAGTTCTCCCTCGGGTATATGTGTGTTTGTGTGTGTGTGTGTGTGTGTGTGTGTGTGTGTGTGTGTGTGAGAGAGAGAGAGAGAGAGAGAGAGAGAGTGTAGTTTTTCTTAGGATAAGTTAGTTAAAGTAGTTGTAAGTTTAGGGACCGATGACCGTTGCAGTTAGGTTCCAAAACTTTACAAACATTCCAACATTTAGTTCGGTCTGTAGTTCCACCAAAGCGGCTTGCGTTAGCGACGTTGGGGCTACGAATCTGCTGACGTTATACAGAACAAATGTACTTCCGTCCAAGGCGGCTGTAAGACCCCCACAGCTCATTGTTTCAGTTTGTCGTTGGATAGCGACTCTGGGAGGCATCTCAACTGCAATCTGTTCTCCCAACAACTGACGTTGACTTTATAAATAGAGGCCCTCTCCTTCTCATTAACCCGTCAAGTGGGAATTTTTTCCTGCTTGCTCATCTGTCTCAGTGGACAGTTTCCCCTGGCACTGCCTGAAGTCATAACTGTTCGTGTCTTTCTCACTCATTAAAACGAAACTGAGTCAGCACCGAAATTAATCTAGAAGAAAATGGACTTAGATTTTATACTATACTGCCGAGAAAAACAGCACACCTGGAAAGGCGACGTCGATTTTGATCCGATGACGTCAGCGATAATGGCTTCAGTGTCGTAGAGTAGTGACTTAGCTGCTAGAGCGCCAGCTGCGTGTATCCTTTAATAAGGAATGTTAAAATCCATTAACAAAGATACACACTCGTGCTCCCTGCAGCCCACTGAGCGAGTTTGAAAGACGCCACATTGTGGCCTTCCTAGAGGCGGCGTGATCTTTTCGGGTAATTGTCACACAAGTTGGACGTGCTGAACAGTTGCGCAACGATTCTGGTTGCAATGGTCACATGGCAATCCTTACATCCGTAGATGAGATTCTCGGCTTCCTCGGAGCACGGACATTCCCCTAGATTACAACAGTGGCAGCTCGTATAGCAACCACAATACAGATAAGAGCGTTGTGAGTCCAGAAGCGTCAACAGAAACTATTGCCCATAGGTTACAAACAGTGGGAGTGAGAGCTCTGACATCTCTAGCTCGTCGTCCACGCAAAGCACAGCGTCGACGTGCACGGCTCGACTGATGTCGTCAGAGGGCAACCATGAAAATGGGATGTCAGGTCGGGGTCTTCAGTGCTGAAAGTAGATTATGCCTGCATGCAAATCATGATTGAAACTTCCTGACAGATTAAAATTGTGTGCCGGAACCAGGCCTCACACCTGGGACCGTTGCCTTTCGCGGGTAAGCGTTCTACCTCTGAGCTATCCCGACACGACTCCCAGTCCGTCCTCACAACTTCAGATCTGTCAGTATCTTGCCTGCTACTTTCCAAACTTCACAGAAGCTCTCCTGCGAACCTTGCATAACTAGCACTCCTGGAAGAAAGGATAAGGTGGGGACATGGCTAAGCCATGTCTTGCAACGTTCGCAGTAGAACTTCTGTGTAGCTTGGTAAGTAGGAGGCGAGTTACTGGCAGAAGTGAAGTTGTGAGGACGGATCGTGAATCGTGTCGGGATAGCTCACTGGAAGAGTGCTTGCCCGTGAAAGGCAAAGGTCCCAAGTTCGAGGCCCAGTTCCGGCATACAATTTTAATCTGCCAGGAAATGTCATATCAGCGCACACTCCACTGCAGACTGAAAATTTCATTCTGGAAATGATGGTTGTTTCCGCTTACAAAGTAGACCCGGTGAGCGCTTTCGGGTAGAGTGCATTCCTCGAAGACACATAGGCCAGGGGCATGGGTGTGTTTGTTGTCCTTAGGTTAGGTTACCTAGGTTTAAGTAGTTTGTAAGCTACGGACTGATGACCACGCAGTTTGGTCCGATAGATTTACAAACAAACAAACACATAGGCCGCACCCCAGGCCTTATGGTGTGGAGTGTGATAAGCTACAACTTTCGTTCATCATCGATTTTAGAGGGAACAGTGACTAGTTCTCGGTACCTGCAGAATGTTGTAGGGCCAGTTATTTTGCCATTCTTGCAACAGAAAGTGGTGCGTTATTTCAACAGGAAGTGCAAAATAGCTATGCAGGAATGACTAGAAGGCAAATGCAAGTCTGTAGAAAAATGTATAAATAGAGGAAAAAATAGATACCACCTACTGGAAAATAAAAGAGATATTTCGAGATAACAAAAGCAGCTGTATGAATATAGCCGGCCGCGGTGGCCGAGGTGACTGAGGCGCTGCAGTCACGGTCAGCACGGCCACTACGGTCGGGGGTTCGAATCCCCCCTCGGGCATGGATATTTGTGCCGTCCTAGTTCGTAAGTAGTTCATAAGTAGTTTGAAAGTTTAGGGACTGATGACCCCGTAGTTAAGTCCCATAAGCTTAACAAACATTTGAACTTTTATGAATATAAATAACTCATACGGTAAACCAGTTCTCAACAAACAAGGGAAAGATGAAAGGAGGAAAGAGTATATGGAGGGGCACTACAAAGGAAATAAGGGAAGAGGAAGCAGATGAAGATGAAATAGATGACACTATACTGAGAGATGAATTTGACAGAGCACTGAAAGACCTAATTCGAAACAAGGCCCCTGGAGTCGACGACATTCCCTAAGAACTACTAAAATCTCTGAGAGAGGCTGCCATTACAAAACTATTTCACCTCGTGCGCAATCTGTATGATACAGGGAAAATAACCCGCAAACTTTAAGAAAAATATAATAATCAAATATTTGTAGAGCTTATGGGACTTAACTACGGGGTCATCAGTCCCTAAACTTACAAACTACTTATGAAATACCAAGGACGGCACAAATATCCATGCCTGAGGGGGGATTCGAACCCCCGACCGTAGTGGCTGTGCAGACCGTGACTGGCGCGTCGTAGAGTGCTCGGCCACCGCGGGCGGCATATAATAATCCCCATTCCATATTAACTGGCGAAACCGTCTTTATTAGGTAATAAACTATGAATCCAAATATCTTGGGTGTAGGTGGTGTGGTTGTTCGCAGTTTGGTGGAGGGGGGAAGCTGAGTCAATGGCCAAGGGGGTGGGAGATGGACACCTCTGCTTCTTCCTGCGCGCTGTTACGTAATTGCTCTTTCCAGTTTTATATTTTTATGACGTCTGAGGCCTGTTTACCGTATTGACACATTAAAAAAAAACTTAGTTTACAATCCTTCTCCTTTGGCTGGACTACCCTCTTCGGCCAACAGACTTAACATAAATCAGTTGAGATATTTTACGAACACGGATGATACTAGCTTGGAATGACTGTGGATATGAAGTAGTTGAAGGTGATTGGGAGCACATAAAAAAAATCGCACTGACGTGTTTTACGGCCCACTTTAGATTTGTAGTTTTATAAGTTTTTTCAAACATTTTGGACCAAAATAATAATATAAATCATAAAAAAATTAATTAATAAGAGTGTCTGAAATCCTTTTCTGAAAAAAAAAAAAAATAGTTAGTGGGGGTTCCGGACCACTGACCTTCAGCGTCACAGTTCAACGCATTGCCCACTACGCCACAGAGTATAGTTGGGAGATATGTTCTTTAATATCATATTACTGATGGCGTGTGCCACAGAGAGTTCTGGGCGAGGAATGTCACGTGACATCTGCGAACGGCTGGTTTTCGTTAATTCAATGGATAGTGTCAAAACTGTGTTATTTTTGCAAATATATCTGAAACGATAAGAGATATGAAAAAAAAAACATAAGGGAACAATGTTGCAGAGAATTTTCTCCTCTGAAAATTCGTTTATTCAATTTTCGCGGTAGATGAACGGTTTATTTGCAATTGAAATTACATTACAAACGGCTTTTTTTGTGTAACTAACGTATTTCTTGTCCGAAATATTTCAAAAAGCGAAGTTGTGGTCTCTGGTAGCCAACAATTATGTCTGTAAAATTTGGTGTCGATCGGTTGAACGATTCAATCTAAAAAGTGGGAACACGTTACAGCCAGACAGACATCGTAAAATCGCCGTTATTTTTACAAATATCTCTGCAACGATGCAAGATATGAAAAAACATAATAGAGCGAAGAGAGAGAATTTTCCCCTCTACAAATTAGGCTATTCAATTTTCGTGTCAGATGATCGGTTGGCTTGTAATTACAATTATATTACAAACGGCTTTTTTGGTATTACTCCGAAAAATTTGAAAAAGTGAGGTTCTGGTCTCTGGCGGCCTACAATTATGTCTGTAAAATTTGGTGCTGATCGGTTGAACGGTTCGTATTGAAAACAGGGAACACGTTACGGACAGACAGACAGACAGACATCCCAAAATCGGCGTTATCTTTGCAAATATCTCTGAAACGATACGAGATATGTAAAAACATAAAAGGATTTTCTCCTCTACAAATTCGGTTATTCAATTTTCGTGTCAGATGAATGGTCAAGCCGTTATTTTCATTTAAATTTCGAGCTGTCAAAAGACTATCGCAAAGGCCCACTTTCAGTGTTACTACTGTAACCTAAAGTGGGCCAAAAATAAGCGTCAAAGGGTGATGAGGCTTCTGGTAACAGTATGGGGACGTTGAGCAAGTCGGTGGCTGGCGAAGCCGACGGTGAAAGACATGGTATGGTATTGGCATGTGGATGGCAGGTCCGGGGGGGGGGGGGGGAGGGGAGGAGGGGAGGAAATGCCGACTGGCAGAAGGATGGGTGTGGCAGTGCCTTCATTGAGGAGTGGAGTGGGACTAGTGGTTATATACTTCAGGGATCAGTTCATAGTTGGGGAGGCGAGAGGAGTTGAAAATATGTTCAGTAACGATATATAGGACGCGGAGATGATGATAATAATTCCGTGTGGCTCAGTGGCCTGGTGCAAGACTTTCAACTGGACGCAACTTAGGCGACTTGCCTGTCCCTAAACTACCCTAGTCACTCAAATGGGGAAAGTGGACGTAGTGAATCGCTCAGTGTAAAATGGAACTAAGTCGCTTCTTGGTTCAAAATGTTCAAATGTTTAAGCTTATGGGACTTAACTACGGGGTCATCAGTCCCTGAACTTCAAACTACTTATGAACTACTTACGAACTAGGACGGCACAAATATCCATGCCCGAGGGGGGATTCGAACCCCCGACCGTAGTGGCCGTGCTGACCGTGACTGGAGCGCCTCAGTCACCTCGGCCACCGCGGCCGGCCGCTTCTTGGTAGTCATAATTTTCTTGCATAAATCTACCAAACAGATCAATTTGCACTTTACTGTCATGAACAAAACTATGTTTGGCCTCTCTCTTTGGAAGAAACATAAGTTTCATTTGTCACATACTGAGCAGTAAGGAACCAAGCCAATGGCTTGGTCTTTGTTAGTTAGTGAACGCGGTGTTTTGCAATGTTTCCCAAATTAAAGTGAACTGACAAATGAATGAATGTTACAGAAATACACATGTTCCCAGATTGAGTACCCGGCCAAACTAGAAATAACACCGTAGTGATGCATCGACACACACGGACAAATTTTTAAAAATAATTCACATATTTCCCAGAAGAGGTAACACTTGTCTCCTTTGTTACCGCGTGTTTAGAACATCGAAGAGAAAAGTACGGAAAACTGACCGAATTTTGACGCACAAAGAGTATGTCAGAATCATAACAAATACTACATCTGAACTATCAATATTTTCTCGCAGTAGCGGATTTCTTTTAGCAAAATGGTGACATATGTACATTTGTGACGGGCCGGGACTCGAACCCGGGATGAAATTTCATATGTCAAATTTTCATATGTCACCATTTGGTAGAACATCTATACCTTACACAGTGACACTGAAAGAAATTTGCTATTGCGAGAAAATATTGATAATATTATCATCACTGTAATTCGTCACCACACAGTAATTTTACTATTTCTGAAGTTACATTACGGTAAAACGGATTCTGATACATGGTGGCCTTGTTATTACGGAGAAGAGGGCCTGAGGGGGAAAATTCGCACAGGCTGGGAAACGGCACGTCAGAGGATACATGCACTCGTAACTACCCACCCTTTCATAAACAGCTGCGTCAGTTACTCCTTTAACTAACAAAAACTAAACTGTCTTCGCTTCCAACGGGATTGGAAAGTTTTAACGTGAAACGCTAACCACACGCCGTTTCTGGCGACTACTCACACCATTGAAAGGTGAAGGCTGGCTTAAAACGCAGGCTCAAAAATTGCGTGATCCAACCGGGGAAAAGGGGCACGTTGAAAGAGTCTTAGCAGCAGGCTAGGACTGCGGAGACGAGAGGGTGTTGGGAATAAAATGTACGGGAACACAGAAAGTGTTCTAGATGTGTGAGGAGACATGGGATCTTGAATAACTGGAAAAGGACGCGGTTGGTGAAGGGGCCGCAGTATTTGTACTTGTTAGTCATCCAGGTCTGAAATAGCGTAAACGTTTTCGTGGTAAATACATTAACCTTTACCGCTTAAAAAATTTGGAATTGTTTTATTTTTAATTTCTTTTTTGGGATGATAAGTACCATAAGCTAATCCTTACCACCATAAAGAATGAAAAACGCTATAACTGACTGGAAATATAATATATCGACTGACGAGATTTGTTGGAGAAAAAATTAAGTAACAGCAGTAAAACACCTACCGCGATGAAACTTGTCACTTTAATTACCTAGAAACCACAAAATTGGGCGGACGGATATATCCGTCGATCCCATTGAGACCGAGCAAGTCAAGAACGGATATATCCAAACATATTGAAACGTGTCCACAGAAAATGTATATTGCTGAATTTGTAAGAAAATGTCTAATATTGTAGCTCCTATTTTGTGTCGAGTAACTTGCTTGCAGGAAATGTATAATATTGCTTCTACTATGGGTATCGATATGTGTACATAAATCTGTGAAGTTTCATCTTTGGCAAAGATTATGTATCGCATAGCATCGTAACTCGTGCAGAGAGACAGAGAGAGACTTGTGGTTCAGCTCGCTTAGAGAGCAGTTGTATATATGGCTCCGATGTAGAGCAGAGGCTGCTGTGCCAGCAAGTTGATTTGATTGTATTTGGAATATATTGTATTTCTTATTATTGTGAAAACATTGTACCACCTCTGGAATTAAGGTAACAGCATTTCATGTAATTATAAAAAGGTTGTATCATTTAGGTAATGTAATGGTGATTATTAATTATAAGTAACAAATTTGACCTTTCTTTCCTGTTTCATGTACGTAGTTAGAAGATTAACCTACTTCCTCTATTTGATAATTAAATCCATAAATAACTAAAGTGCAGTATTGATTTTGGTAATCTTGTTGAACAGATTTCTTTATAGGTATCGATGTAAATGATTGTTATGCAACACTGCAGTTGATTAAGTATGATACTGAATTTTGATAATCAGGTACTGATTTGAATAAAATTCTCGTAGTCAAACATTAATAAAGTGGTTTGTGTTTTTAATATCTTTCTCGCAGTCAAGTTTTTTGAGTATAGTCAGTGTGTGTTTCATGCAGGTTACTTGTCAGTTGTTTTGTTAAAAGATCCGTTGCGCACATATTCAGTTTAATCCACTGTTTTTTATTTAACAGTATATACAGCAATATCAGGGCCATAATTAAACCAAATTACTGTGTTAATCAACAATGTACGTGTTCAGTTAAATTTTGATGAAGTTATCTGATGACTTAGTGTTCTTGACTGTTGAACATCGATATATATGACTACCACTTGGACTACAACTAATACCAGATCAGGCTTTGAATGAGTAATTTTCAAATAAACTACTTCTGTTGTCTGATTAAACGATAGAGTCAACATCAAACAACACGTACACAACTTTTAATATCACTTAAAGGATTAAGTAGTCTTTTCATTTGCCTTCACGAGGCCCACTAGACCTCATTCCAACCACGAATATTATTCTACCCCGACCCGTCTTTCACAAGGTCCAAATAGTAATCGACATCGGGTCCTCAATATTCCGACAGCAGTTGGTACCCAAAACGATGAACATTGCTGGTAGCAGCGATTTTACTGCTCAAGTGACGGCGGTCTTTTGTTTGTTTGTTTGTTTGTAATTCTATCGGACCAAACTGCGTGGTCATCAGTCCGTAGCTTACAAACTACTTAAACCTAGGTAAACTAACCTAAGGACAACACACACACACCCATGTCCCAGGGAGGACTCGAACCTCCACGGCGAGCAACCGCGCGCTCCGCAGCGAGACGCTTTAGACCGCTCGGCTACTCCACCGCGGCAACGGCCGTCTGAGAGAGGGGTTAGTTAGTAACGGTAGCGCTGTGTAGCGTAAATGCTTATGGGTATACTGATATTCACAATCATAACAATTACTGGTAAATATCCATGTTTTTTGGATATCACTAGATTTTGATGAAATACTAGTGACCAGCACTCGCTACCAATAAATATTATCAGAGTACACATGTGACGGATATTACTTATTTGTACACGAAACAGGACACTGCTATCAGCAACTGCAATTATTCTCTAAACGCACCCATTTAACAGAATACGTGCTGAGACCAGGGAGAGTTCTTCAGTGGTCACTACTCCAGACAGAGTAGAATCTCAGTGTAATAGTTCGCAGAAGATATATGGTGGGTATCAGGTTACCCTTCATTAAGCACCCAGGCGTAAAAGACACACTGTGTCGGTTAACAGCTGTGTCCCAGATCCAGTAATCGGTGAACCGTGTACTGGCTTTTGTGCACCTTGACAATCGCTATGCTGTTTTATATTTGGCGCAGCCTCTTGGACGGAGTCCACGCCTGTATTAATAAAGGCTCGGCGTCGTTTCAGGATCCGTGGAATTTGCGGTAGAAGGGCGGTATAAACTAGCCGTGGAAGCCGTCCAGCAACAAGTGCCAGCTGCAAGCCGAAAACGAACCGGTGAACGAGGTGGGTCAAGACTCGCAGATGAACAGGCACGTAGTCTGCCCACAGGTGTTCCTCCAGCAATAGTGAGGCAGTAAAAACGTTATGGGCCATTAGGAACTGTGATTCAAGATAAACGAAATCAGACATAGTCTGATCCACGAGGAAGTTACATACTAATCAACTGAGCAAACATTGGAGCGACAATACACATGGCGTGGTGGCTACGTAGAGTCACGTAACTTTTGGCAAACATTAGCCAGATATAAACAACAGCTCAGCAGTTTTCAAGAAATAACGTATTTTAAACTACCTCGAAGAAAACGACCTATTGATCTCTAGTTGGATTCAGAAAGCACCGTTTTTGCGAAGCTCAGCTTACTCTTGTATCACTTGATGTGATGAGTACTATCGACAAGGGATCTTAAATAAATTCCGTATTTCTAAATTTACGGAAGGCTTTTGACGCTGTACCTCACAAGCTTCTTCTAATCCAATTGCGTGCTTATGGAATATCGCCACAGTTGTGTAATTGGATTCGTGATTTTCTGTTAGAAAGGACATAGTTCGTTGTAATTCACGGTAAGTCATCGAGTGAAACAGGAGTGATATCTGGCGTTCTCCAGGGAAGTGTTATAGGACCCCTACTATTCCTTATTTTTTATAAACGATTTAGGAGACAATCTAAGTAGCAAAGTTACCAGAAGATTGAAAGCAACAGCAAAATGAGTTGGATAGAATATCTGCATAGTGCAAAAATTGGTACCAAAAAACTTTATAGATTCTTTACCGAGAAATAGCAAAAGATCGAAGGAAAAAAATTAGTGTTCAACGTCTCGCGTGGTTATTACAAACGGAGAAAAACCTGGGTTGCTTTTATAAGGTGTGGAAGGAAATAGGTCGTCTGAGAGAAACGGCACTTTCCTGGAATGATTTAGGGATATCATGGAAAACCTGAATCTGGATGGCGTGTTTGAACCGCAGACTACTGGAATACGAGTTCGGTGTGCTAAACACTGCTCCACCTCGCTCGGTGAGAAAAATAGTAGATTTTACAGATTTGCATACTAAGCATTTACACAGCGCGCACAATTAATTTTCTTTTCTTACCATTAAAAGTTTACTCAACTGTAAAATACTTAGAGGTCAATTGAAAAGGACGTATAAAATATTTATTTGCAGTGTTTTCGGGAAACATCCAAGACGCGGCTGAAACACTTGTCTCGATCCAGATTAAAATCCCTGTGCCATTAACCTTGTTTACGTTTACCGTGAGCATCACTGTAAGGGAGTCCTCGAAATAAAACCACGGCCAATTTTACCATGTACCTACATGCGATTGTACAAAGTCCTCTCCTGTCGGCGGCACATGGTACCGCCACATTAAACTCCAAACCTACCTTCTTTTTCGAATACCGTATTTGCTGGCGTATAAGACGCACTTTTTTAATCCTACAAAAATTGGTCCAAAAACTGGATGCGTCTTATACGCCGGTTGTCAGTTGAATTAGGTACCCATAAGTTCGATTTTTTAATAGATTTCAAAAAATGGCGAAAATACAGGAAATAATGCTTTAAGCGGGAGAATTTGCTTCATATTTCTCTCTTACATTTTGGTAGTTTTTATTTGATATATGTACAAAATATTCACCAAAATACCCTTAAAGAGCTTTATTATGTAGTAACGATTTTCCGAATTTCATACTATTTTTAGTGCCAAGTGTAACTGAAACGTAACATCATAGGAAGGAGAAACTTTCGACATAATTTCATTCATCATGATGGATTGTTTTGGCAATCGTGTAACGGTGTGATTCATTATTTGAATAATTAAACGCTGCTCACGTATTTGTCCATGTCTCGCCTGACGATATTTGAGAATTTATTCGTATTCTCAAGTGAAAATTTGTACACAAGTATTTGTGGTGTTTGCACAGCTTCTGCGTCTCACAGTTCAATTATTTAGGTGCGCCGACCAATACACAGACGCAAACCATCCATCATTCTCACAGTTTACGGAACATCACAAAAAGACTTATATAAATATTTGCGATTTACAGTAAATTATCAAAATGGTCATTTTGAACGTGAAACTCCTCTACTCCTCGTGCGAAGTTCGCGAACTGATACTCGGCGCGATGTCAGATCGGAGCAAAGCAGAGCCACCTAGGAGTCAATGTCGTAAGCCTTCACGACACACTCGTCAACCATCGCCTCATACTCGGCGCGCACTGTAAACAGCGATAGCCGAAACATCCGTTTGAATAAGCGCAAACTGTCAAGAAATTCGAATGCGTAAAGTTTATCAACACTACTTGAAGGCACTGCTTTAGATATTTGATGTATCTGAGCAAATGTATCATAATTATGTTGCAATTGACGTATTAGGTGTGATTTATTTTCTTCCTGAAAAAGAAGTTGTGAAAGTGAGGTGCGTGTTACACGCCGGTGCGTCTTATATGCCGGCCAATTTGGTAATCAAGTTGCTTCGGAAAACTACCGAATACGCCTATAATAGAGTTGTACCCTGCCAGTCAATTGGAACTGCTACTATATAATTTACGTTTAAATGACGCAGTATTTTATTAATGCAATACGATATAGATGCAATAGACAGAAGCAGTACTTGCATGTTTTTAATTATAACCCTAATTGGTAAACTAAACCGTGACATGACTTAATGAACTGGTTATACAGGTCTTTGCAGTGGAGTCCATGCATAAAGGGTTATTGTCGTTAAGGAATAGTAAGTCCGCATAATAACATATTCTCAGAGGCTTCACAACAGCACAGACAAATATATACAGACGGGAAACCTCCGTAAGAGCCCGGTCGCACACTCAGGGATGCGGGGAGGGAGGGCCAGAGTAGTTCCGTAAGATGTCTCATGATGGCGCTGAGGTCAGAAGCAGCCCTTTAAAATTGGCCAGAGCAGGCGGTAGGTAGCGGCTGACCCCATCACCACTTCCCCTCAAACGCCGGACACAGCCGTGGCCTCGTAGCAGGCGGCACGAGCTCTCCCCTCAGCCTCCCCTCCACGCTACCCTGTCATGTGCGAGAGCACAGGCAAATATGTTACTTTGTGGCGAGAGGCACCCTCAGAAGCGCCTCTAGTGTGGTCTACCGGTACTAAGCCAGGGAACCGTCTGACACCTGCTAGCATCTTACAGAACTACGAGGGCAGAGTAGGACAGAGGTTTAGGGGGGCTTCTTCTCTGTATATGTTACTCTGTGACAACGGTGACTTGTGCCACAACCTGAATAATAAAAAAAATAAAACGGCATCAGTATTACTGACAGCATGGATTGCTGTTGTTCTGACAGGTACGAAACGACACTGGGTATATTTCAGAGGCCCAGAGGCCGCGATGGAGTAGCCGAGCGGTCTAAGGAACCTTACTGTGAAGCGCGCGGTTGCTTGCCGTCGGAGGTTCGAGTCCTCCCTGGGACATGGGTGTGTGTGTTGTCCTTAGGTTAGTTTACCTTAGTTTAAGTTGTTTGTAAGCTACAGACTGATGACCTCGCAGTTAGGCTCGATAGATTTACAAACATTTGAAAATGTTTTAATCACCAGAGGCGTAAGCGCAACTATCCCACTGTTTGAAGAGCCGAAGGATTTCCTGTTTCCACCGTTGCGGTTTGGCTGTGACAAGAGCCAGTCCTCCACTGTGTCCTTCAGTTCGTCGTCCGAGTTGAAGCGCTTTCCTTAGAAATGTGTTTTTAACAGACCAAACAGATGGAAATCACAAGGGGAAAAGTTCGGGCAGCAGGGCGAATGCTCAAGCCGCTCCCACTTGAACCAACACCACCTAAAGAGAAGGCCTCACAACAGCCTGTATTTTGTCATACTGACCAGGCTGCGGCGGCCTGCTTACTGGCTGGCCGCTACGAAGCAGTGGGCATGCCACAGCAGCCAGCCATTCAGTTGGCGGCCGCGGTCTGGTCAGTGTGACGTAGTACGGGCTGTTGTGAGGTCTTGTCTCCAGGTGGTGTTGCTTGAACTTGGCCAGTACACGTTCTGCGACTCTAGAGACGTGTGGACACGCGTTATCATGGAGCAGAACCACTCCCTCCGTCAGCTGCCGAGGCCACTTGCTCTTCATGGACTTTCATAGGCTAAGGAGTGTCTCACAGTACACGTCAGAGTTCATGGTCTTTTTTTTTTCTTTTTTTTGTTACGTTTTTTCATTTTTTTAAAATAAAGGACAATCTCCTTCGCATGTAAAGGAAAATTGCTTCTCGCATTGGTAGAACAGCTAAGGGATGATAGTTACCGAAAAGTTCGTTAAGACTAAGTCTACGAGGAATTCGTTGAGTATCGCACCTCGCACATCGATAGAGACGGTGAGCATCACTGCTTGAGGGTACAGCCTTGAATTTTTTAGGGGGAGGTGACGACACTAAATCTGCATCGCTAGATGTCGCACTACGTTATCCCAGAGCGGCATATAGACACCCATCGTAACTGTAACCCAAATAATAGCCTAAAATTTGGAGGATGTACTAACAAAATAAAAGCCGTTTTGAGAATCACTCTGAGAGAGTGGGTTGAAGTCCATCATGTTGCATTCTAGAATTTAAAGAGGAACGTATTTAACAATGTTGATTGGAAGAAGGAAGGGCGATTGTGTTGTAAACATTTCGTTGTTGTCGAGCCGTCAATCGAGACTGAATACTGAATCAGGTGAAAAGTGGCATTTCACTAGACGTTCTTCAGAAATACTTTGGAGAAAGATTACAAAACAGGGGGTGAAGGCAGAGAGCTTTCTTCTAGCAATCATAAATACGAAATCACTGTTTCATAATGACTAGCTAAACCCGACCACTCTTGACTGCCGCTTGAACGGGAAAGTACATCACAGAGTTTTTTCGAACATAGAATTAGCGAAAAAGATACATCAAGTCAATACCCTACTTTGGATTCCTGTGAAAATTCTAGAAAATGATGTTTTTTCAGAGACTCATTATTTGTTGTTAAGCCCGACCATTGACAGATTTTGTATGTTTGTCTGTTTTATACTTTACACTGGTCAAAACGATTAGGGGATCAGTGACATATTTAGCTTCTCAAGTACTGACACGAGGTTGAATACAGCTCAGCTGCAACACAGTCTCCAGGTAGCAACAGGACTCGCAATATCAACAGAAACAGTTTGAAATACACTTCGGGAATGTGGCCTCTATGCACTGAAGCCTATAGTGTGTGTCCCATTAAAACCACGACACCGCTTAGCCCGCAGAAACAGGCGGAAGAACATAAACATTGGAGTCGTAACGAATTACACCTGGTTCACAGATGAGTCAAGATTTTGCGTTCAGCCAGACAATCGTCGTTCTCTCATCTGGACGTGGAACGCGGAACAATCCTGCATGTGTACAGGAAACATTTCATGGTGATGGACGAATGATGTGGGCAGGAGTCAGTATTGACTGGCATACTGAACTCCATGTCGTTCAGAATGGCGCTTTGACTGCTCAGAGAGACGAGATTCATCGAAGTTTTGTTCTGCATTTGATTGGTGGACGAAAACGCTCGTCAACACAGAGCTGAACTGGTGGACAACATGCTTGAAGCTGAGGGAATTGATCGAATGGAGTGATCATCTTGTTCATGTCCCGATTAAACAAGTCTGGGATGCACTTGGCAGACGCATTGCAGCCAGACCAGCATCCTCCCTCCTCCCCCATAATGGTTGCTAGGCTGGATATTTCACTCACGGAGGAATGACCAACTACCCCTCAAGAGCTGATTAATAACGATATACTGTCCACGCCAAGCAGGTGTGCGACTGCATTAGGCATCCGAGGTGATAACACACTATATTACAGGACAACGAGACTGACTTTTTCACTATTATTGTAGCCGCGTGGTGCCTCGCTCTAAGTAAACCTCAAGTAAACAGTTCATACAGCAAGCTATCGTACTGTATCATACACAGTTTACAATGGCAATCAATATCTGAATAACATACGTTAACAAATGTGTATTGTGTATGATATCTCACCTGACCCCCTAATTATCTGGGGCATACGGTTTGCTGACTCAAGAGCATGTGAGTATAATTGTCCAAGAGTAAAGCAATAGTATTTAATTTCTGCGCATCTACTATCGATCGCATGTATCTCTCTCCACCACCTCCATCTCTCCCTCAATTACCTACTCCTACTTCTCCTCCTGACTATCTCTCCATTCTCTTCCATCTCCAGCTCCCTGCTCTGTTCATCTCGCTGTTCATTTTCTCCTTCCTTTGGCGTAGCTATTTAACGCAAAGAAATAGGCAATTATATCAAATTTTGTGACAATGACAGGAAATAACCATAAAAAGTCTTTTGTGGGACAGTAAACAAAATAACTACACCAATAAGAAACGTTATTATTATATTTCGTTTCTTCGACGTTCTTATTTTTATGAAGTAACTAACTGTAAACCCGGCGTTGCACGGGTGTCTATTTATCCTACTATCTCTGCATCCACCTCTTTCTCTCCCATCTCTCTGTCCGTTTCCACCTTTCCCTCTCTCGGCAAAGTTTTCTACAAGGTTCCATCTGTCATGTACCATAGAAACATTTATGTACTCAGTGATCTTCCTCTTGGTTTATAGGTCATGGGTGCAAAAATTCATAAATATTGGAACAAAACTATGCATTTTGTAAAATTCCCTAAGTTAAGTACCCTCCACCACGTACGGAAATAAATTTTATACAGATAGTAAACTTTCTCTTGTTTTTAAGGTAGTGTGCAAAATTTCATCAATATCGGAACAAAACTATAGATCTCTATGCAACAGAAACACAGCGTCACATTGTTGTTCTCAAATATTCCAATTTTATTTCATAAAATCCTTGTTCTGAGAATAACGAAAAAAAAAAAAGGGATCTGTGAAATCGGTCGAGCCGTTCTCGATTTATGGCGCGACCAATGTATTTAAAGGATCCATTTTTATATTGCAAAGTACCCTCCCCCATGCAACTTATGAAACTAACGGTATGCGTTGACCTTCCCCTATTTTGAAGGTCAAGCGTGCGAAATTTCGTGAAGATCGGAATGAAATTGTAGATTTCGTGAGTTAGTAGGAGAAGTATTCTCCGCCACGCACCTATCGCAAAATTCTTCCTTAGCTGACATTTTCTACCTATAAACTACGAGTATGTTCCTGCCAAATTTCAGCTTCATAGGTGAAATAGTTTTTGAAATTTCGTGTTAAGTCAGTGAGTGAGTGTCCTTTTGCTTTTATATAGACAGAGATTAAGAAAACAGATCGCTAAATTTTGGATGCAAAGGAATTAAGGGAGAGTTGCAGACAAAAAATAAATAGTAACTTGCAAATCTGTAATGCTAACTTTATTTAATACAAGTTCATGCCTGATGCGACAGTTTTACGGCATCTACAGCGAAACTGTTGTGGGCGATAGACTTCTTTTCGTGTCATCATTTTGTAGGGGGTGGGGAGGGTTTCAGTTACAAAACGCTTCATAAACGTCCGAAATTACATGCAACTTGGATGCAGGTCGCTAACTACTCCCATTTTCCAATAATTGACGCATAAATCTAAGTATTCTCACGAGGTGGCCTCTCACTATTTATGACGTCATATCTCCTGAGGTATGTGTCGTACTCTTTTGTTTTTGGGTCAGGAACCTTCGTGGGCGTAAGGTGAACAGTTCACCAAAGTTTCATAGCAACCGAATGATTAGCTTATGAACACATGGAGGACATACAGACAAATATTCATTTATATATATATATATATATATATATATATATATATATATATATAGAAGATTAAAAATGCATGAGTCACTTTTTAGTAATATTTAATTAGCACGGCGCGTTTCGGCAGCATGCTACCATCATCAGGTGCATTATACAGCTATTTATACATGTGAGCGGTTCACTTTGTGTACCAGAGAGGTTATGGATCGAACAATAGACAACTGGTTGGTATTTTTCATATTTTAGCACACAGAGCACAATAACACCAGGACAACCATTTCCACACGCTCCTGATGATGGCAGCATGCTGCCGAAACGCAGCGTGCTAATTAAATATTAAGAACAAGTGATTGATGCATTATTAATTATTTTACAAAAATATACAGTACAGTCGCAGACCTCAAAAAATATCCATGTAACATAGATAAATTTAAGTATGATGTTCTTATTTGCAGTGCTGACCAAAAGCAACGACCTACTGGTTGAAACTTCCTGGCAGATTAAAATTGTGTGCCGGAACCGGGACTCGAACCTGGGACCTTTGCCTTTCGCGGGCAAGCGCTCTACCGACTGTGCTATCCCGACACGACTCACGATGCCGCCTCACAACTTTACTTCCACCTGCACCTCGCCTCCTACTTTCCAAACTTCACAGAAGCTCTCCTACGAACCATGCAAGAATAGCACTCCTGGAAGAAAGGATATGGTGGAGACATGGCTTAGCCACAGCCTAAGGGATGTTTCCAGAATGAAACTTTTCACTCTGTAGCGTAGTGTGGGCTGATATGAAGCTTCCTGGCAGATTAAAATTGTGTGCCGGAACCGGGACTCGAACCTGGGACCTTTCCTTTCGCGGGCAAGCGCTCTACCACTGAGATACCCTGACACGATTCACGGTGCCGCCTCACAAATTCAATTCTGCCAGTACCTCGCTTCCTGCTTTCCAAACTTCACAGAAGCTCTCCTGCGAAACATGCAAGACTAGCACTCTTGGAAGAAAGGATATGGTGGAGACATGGCTTAGTCACAGCCTAAGTGATGTTTCCAGAATGGAACTTTTCACTCTGCAGCGTAGTGTGGGCTGATATGAAACTTCCTGGCATTTGTGTGCCGGAACAGGGACTCGAACCTGGTAGAGCGCTTGCCCGTGAAAGGCAAAGGTCCCAGGTTCGACTCCCGGTTCCGGCACACAATTTTAATCTGCCAGGATGTTTCATATCAGCGCACACTCCGCTGCAGAGTGAAAAGTTTCTTTCTGATCTGCTAGTTGTTGGACTGTAGTTGCCGGTAACGACCCCCGATCGAATGCAGAGAAACTGTGATTTTGCAGGGCTTTGTGGTGCAGCCTCGCGCCGTGTCGTCCGGATTTAGGGCGGTGAGCCAGGCGCCTGAGTCAGCCGCGCCTCTGCCAGGTTGCTTAGAGGGCGGCCGCTGCCGCCGCCTCTGCCCGTGGCTGTTCGCGCTTGCACCACAGCGCCACCCCAGCCGCAGCGAAACACTGCCGCCGAAATAGACGCCCGTTGCGACTTCGACGCGTGAATCACCACCTGATGCGACACGCTGCCGTCACCCGCGCTGATTCGGAGGACTCAAATAGCTCCGAGAAACACTCTGCCGCAAATAAAAATTAGCAAATCCTCTTAGATTTTTCCAATTCTCCCAAAGTTCACGAAATGATTACATTTGCAGATCGAGAGCTCAAATGTTCAAATGTTTGTATAGTCTATGGGACTTAACTACGGGGTCATCAGTCCCTAAACTTACAAACTACTTACGAACTAGAACGGCACAAATATCCATGCCCGAGGGGGGATTCGAACCCCCGACAGATCGAGAGCTCAGAAGGTACTGACGTACCAGCTGTTCATTCGTGCAGAAACATATCATTACGTGGTGACCCACCACGGGGGACAATGCAGGCGTTGATTGTGACATCGCTGCGAGGATATAGCCGTGCACGCTGAGGCGCCTTGCTGGGTTGCTCGCGGCCTTTTGCCGGGGAGGTTCGAGTCTTCCCTTGGGCATGTGTGTGTGTGTGTGTGTTGTTCTTAAGTTAGTTTAACTCAGTTTAAGTAGTTTAATGCATCAAGTTTAAGTAGTTTAATGCTTCAAGTGAAGCAGGCAAAAATAAAAAATAAAGTCTGAAAAATGAGATTGACAGGAAGTGCAGACTGGCTAAACAAGTATGGATAGAGGATAAATGGAGAATCATAGAAGAATGCATAACCAGGGGAAAGATAGATACCGACTACAGGAAAATAAATGAGATATTTGGAGACAAGAAAAGTGGTATGAATATCAAGAACACGAACACGAAAAACCAGTACTAAGCAAAGAGGTGAAAGCTAAACTGTGGGAGGAATATATAAAGGGCCCATACAAAGGAAATAAACATGAAGGTATTATTCTAGAAATGGAAGGCGAAGTAGAGGAAGATGAGATAGGTGATATGATACTACGAGAAGAATTGGACAGAGCTCTGAAGGATTTGAGTCGAAACAAGGCCCCTGGAGTAGATGATATTCCGTCTGAACTGGTAATATCGTTAGGAGAGCCAGTCATGAAAAAATTTGTTCCACCTGGTATGCAAGATGTGTGACACAGGGGGAATACCCTCCGACTTCAAGAAGAATATGGTAATAGCAATTGCAAAAAAAGCAAGTGCAGACAAATGTGAACTATCAGACAGGAACTGAAACTGGTTAAACAAGTATGGACAGAGGATAAATGGAGAATCATAGAATAATGTATAACCAGGGGAAAGATAGATACCGCCTACAGGAAAATAAAAGAGATATTTGGAGACAAGAAAAGCAGTGGTTTGAATATCAAGAACACGAACACGAAAACCAGTACTACGCAAAGAGGTGAAAGCTAAACTGTGGGAGGAATAAATAAAGGGCCTATACAAAGGAAATAAACATGAAGGTATTATTTTAGAAATGGAAGGCGCAGTAGAGGAAGACGAGATAGGTGATATGATACTACGAGAAGAATTTGACAGAGCTCTGAATGATTTGAGTCGAAACAAGGCCCCTGGAGTAGATGATATACCGTCTGAACTGGTAATATCGTTAGGAGAGCCAGTCATGAAAAAATTGTTCCACCTGGTATGCAAGATGTGTGAGACAGGGGAAATACCCTCCGACTTCAAGAAGAATATCGTAATTCCAATTGCAAAGAAAGTAAGTGCAGACAAATGTGAACTATCAGTTTAATTAGTCATGGTTGCAAAATACTAACACGAATTATTTCCACGCGAATGGAAAAGCTGGTGGAATCCGACCTTGGAGAAGATCAGTTTGGATTTAGAAGTAATATAGGAACATGGGAGGCAATACATTACGACTTACTTTAGGAGATAGGCTAAAGAAAGGCAAACCTACGTTTTTAGCATTTGTTGATTTGCAGAAAACTTTTGACAATGTCGACTGGAATAAACTCCTTCAAATTCTGAAGGTAACAGGGGTAAAATATAGGGAGCGAAGAGATATATTCAACTTATACAAAAACCAGACAGCGGTTATTAGAGTCGAAGGGCATGAAACGGTCGGAGTGGTTGGGAATACGACAGGGTTGTAGCCTTCCCCAATGTTGTTCATTCTGTAAATTGTAGCGTCAGAAAGTCAGGCGATGTTGCAGGAATTAGATTAGGTAAATGAGACAATAAAAGAAGTAGATGACGTTTGTTATTTGGGTAGCAAGATAACTTCTGATGGGCAAAGTAAAAAAAGATATAAAATATGGAATGACTATGGGAAGAAAAGCATTTCTGAAGAATCGAGATTTATTGACATCCAATAGTAATTTAAATGTTAGGAAGTCCTTTCTGAAAGCATTTGTCTGGAGTGTAGTATTGTATGGGATTGAAACGTGGACGATAAGGAGTTCAGACAAAAAGATGATAGATGCTTTTGAAATGTGATGCTAGAGACGAATGATGAGAAAAAGATGGGTAGGAGGAGGAGCTTAACCGAATCGGGGAGAAAAGGAGAAGGGATAGATTGGTAGGACACATTCTGAGACATCAAGGTATCGTCATCTTAGCATTAGAGGGAAGTGTATGGGATAAAAATAGTAGAGGGAGACCGAGGGACGAATACATTAAACAGATTCAAAAGGATGTAGGTTGCCGAACTTATTCTCAGATGAAGACACTTGCACAGGACAGGGTAGCGTGGAGAGCTGCATCAAACCAGTCTGCGGACTGATGACCACGACAACAACAGAGTAAACAAAAGTCAATACTAACCACCTCTGCGGCAACTTTCTGTTATTACAACTAGCTCGAATGCCGTAATGTTGTCGTCTCCACTCCGTACAAAAGGCAGAAGGACATCTACAACTACATGGGATAACTCTGCAAATCACATTTAAGTGACTGGCAGAGGATTCTTCGTACCACCTTTATACTATTTATCTCCCTTTCCATTCTCGAATAGCGCGCGGGAAGAAAGAACGCCTGAATCACTCCGTTCGAGCTCTTATTTCTCGTATTTTATTCCCATGATCTTTGTTACCTGTGTAAGTGGCAGTCGACAATATATTTTCACATTCGGAGGAGAATGTTGGCTATTGGAGTTTCGTAAGTATCCGACGCCGCAGCGATAAGCGCCGTTGTTGTAATGATTTCCATCCCAGATCCTGTATCATTTCCGTAACGCTGTCCCCCCTGTATCGTGACAGTACAAAACGAGCTGCCCTTCTTTGGACTTTTTCGATGTCCTCCGTCAAACCCACCTGATAAGGATCCCATACTGGGCAGCAATACTCCAAATGAGCACGAAATAAGCATAGTGTATGCAGTCTCCTTAGTAGTTTTGTAGCATGTTTTAAGGGTTCTGCCAATAAAACGCAATCTCTGGTTCGCCTTTCCTACGACATTATCTACGAGTTCTTTCCAGTTTAAGTCTGATATAATAGTAATTCCTAGGTATTTAATGGAGTCTACGGCCTTCACATTCGATTGATTTATCTTGTAATCCAAATTTAACGGATTTCTTTTCGTACTCATGTGAACGAGTTCACACTTCCCATTTTTTAGAGTCAATTGCCAATTTTAACACCGTAGTGATATCTTATTTAGATCGTTCTGCTGTTGGTTTTGATTTTCATATGATTTTACTAGACTGTAAATGACGGCGTCATCTGCAAACAACCTAAGAGTGCTGCTTAGATTTTCTCCCAAATTGTGTATGTAAATAAGGAACAGCAGAGGACCAATAACACTACCCTGTGGAACGTCCTCTGTTTTAATTGATGCCTTACCATCGATTACTACAAACTGTTTCCTCTCTGAGAGGAAATACCCTATCCACTCGCAAATTTGGGGCGATATATCATAAGCACGCAGTTTGATTAAAAGCCGTTGGTGAGGTAGGGTGTCAAAAGCTTTTTGGAGATCAAGAAATACGGAAGCAGTTTGAGAACCCTTGTCGTTAGCACTCATCACTTCGTGTAAGTAAAGAGCTAGTTGTGTTTCGCATGAACAATATTTTCTAAATCCATGTTGACCTTGGGTCAATGGATATGTTCCAAAACCCTACTGGAAATTAGCGTCAATGAAATAGGCCTGTAGTTCAGTGGGTTACTCCTACTGCCTTTCTTGAATATAGGTGTGTCCTATGCAACTTTCCAATCTTTTGGTACAGATCCTTCTTTGAGAGAGTGGTTGTATATTGCTGTTAGGTAAGGAGCTATAGCTTCAGCATACTGAGATAGTAATCTAATGGGTATACAGTCCGGACCAGAAGACTTGTTCTTGTTAAGTGATTTAAGTGACTTCACTACTCCGAGAATATCTACTTCAACGTCACTCATTCTGGCCTCTGTTTGTAATTGGAAATCTGGAATATTGGTTTCGTCCTCTTTGGTGAATGAGTTTCTAAAAGCTATGTTTAGTAACTCTGCTTTAGTAGCGCTATCATCGGCAGGATCGCCATTACTATCACGTAGTGGGGGTATTGTTTGTGTTTTTTCCCCAGTATATTTAACATATGACCAAAATCTCTTAGGGTTTTCAGTCAATTCAACCATTTTAGTTCAATCTGCCGATGAAACTACTTCAGAACTTAAATAGGCCCCATAACTGTTTTGACCAGTGTAGTTCTGCATCAGTTATGTGTTGACGAATCGCACCTGTCAGCTGTCGTCCCATCGACTGGAGACAACTCCAGAGGTCGTACTGGCCAGGGAAGTTGGTGGACCACGAAAAATGTGTGGGCGAGCAAGTGGTTTTGAAGTGGAACAACGCTTCACTTTCCTGTTTCAAGAATGACAAAGGAATGGGTTTTACAATAACCAGCACGTACCGAGTACTGGTCAGAGGTCCCTCTAAACATCAAAATTGAAATAACGTGCCGGCCGCGGTGGCCGAGGGGACTTAGGCGCTTCAGTCACGGTCTGCACGGCCACCACGGTCGGGGGTTCGAATCCCCCCTCGGGCATGGATATTTGTGCCGTCCTAGTTCGTAAGTAGTTCATAAATAGTTTGTAAGTTTAGGGACTGATAACCCCGTAGTTGAGTCCCATAAGATTTACCAACCTTTGAACATTTGAAATAACGCTGTAGCTTATAGCTCCCCAGATCATAAGCCAAGTGCTGGGGCCAGTGTGTCTTAGCGGAATGCACTGTAAGGTACATCGCACTTGTTCATTAAGTGCTCACCGTCCAGGACTGGTTTTGTGAACACCAGATCAGCTGTAGCATCTTCGCTGACCACCGAAATCACCAGACCTCATTACTACTCATCGCTAGCGAAAATGAGAATGCTTCGCCATGGATATTTATGCAAGGGAATTGTATATACTTCGTACAAACGTTCTCTTAATTTCTCTGCCGATTTGTCCTCGTAGACTTCTCCCTGTAACAGCTAGCTGAGAGCCAGGCGTTACTCGGGTATCCATTTATTCCAATATTCAGTTATCCGATGTATTCCTTCCTTCTCACTCTGACCATCTCCTGTGTCCTCTATCTCTTCCTCTTCTTCTCATCTTCCATCTTTATTCACCCATCCGTCCGCCTGCCTCTGCCATAACCTTTCCGATGTTCTCTTGTCCCCTCTCTCTATCTCCCCTCTTCTCTGTATATGAAAAATTTTATATATCCGCCATGCAACGCCCGAACTATGAGGTAGATAGTGCAGATCCTCTTATTTTCAAGGTCAAGTGTGCAAAATTTCATTAAGATAGGAATGAAACTGTGGATTGGGTATCGAAGTCTGGTAATACCCGTACAAAATATTACGTAAGTATTTCACCAAGATCCAAATAAAATCGTAGATTGTTTTTCTATGCACCGAACGAATTATTATGTTGACAGTGCCGTTTCTCTTGTTTTGAAGGTCAAGAGTGCAAAATTTTATCCGCCGCACAGTAATGGTCTAGAGCGCTACGATATGGATTGCGCGGCTCCTCCCCGTCGGAGATGAGAGTCCTCGCTCAGGCAGCGGAGTGTGTGAGTTATTCTTAGCATACGTCACTTTAAATAGTTTGTATGTCTAGCGACCGATGATATCCTAAGTTTTGTCCCTTAGGTTTACATACATTTGAGCAGTTTAAAGTTTTACCCGAATCGGATGAATCGCATGCCAGCGCAAAACCATGAAGAATCGCGGCACTTCGCCGGGGAGGTTCGAGTCCTCCCTCGGGCATGGGTGTGTGGGTGTGCGTGGGCGTGTGTGTGTGTGTGTGTGTGTGTGTGTGTGTGTGTGTGTGTGTGTGTGTGTGTGCGTGAGTGTTTTGTCCTTAGTCTAAGCTAGTTGTAATAGTTTGTAAGCCAATTGGACGATGACCTTAGTAGTTTGGTCTCTCAGGTTTACAGACATTTAAGTGTTTTCTGCTTGAAACGTTTTTTGAAACGTCCCTGTTTAATGACATATAATCTGAACTTTGTTGATCCCTCTCCTCCCCCCTATGTGTTGTAATATGATAAAAAAGAACTCTTTTTATTTTGCAAATTCAATGATGCCTGAAACAGGCGAAACGTGTTATTAAAATTTGGTAACAAAGTTCAGCAACAACGTCTTACCTCAACCTTAAAGTGGTTTCTGTCTCAGACACTGACCTGGAGTGCAAAAATTCATGTTTTTGATGATTCCATATTTTTGTTCACCCCTTGCACGAGCTGTATGGCTGCACACACATCGCCCCCCCCCCTTTCATAAGGTCCAGTGCCTGCAACGGTACCTCCCCTGAGGCAACACCACCTAGAAGACAAGGCCTCACAACCACAGAGAATAGACTACCTACTATGCTCTGTGCTCACAACTGGCCGTGCTTACATCACACCACGAGGCCGCGAATGCGAGCTGACTGGCCGGCCGCTGTGACTGTGTGCGTGCCCCAGCGACCAGCCTGTCAGCCGACGGCTGCGGCCACTTGGTGTGACGTAGGCACGGCTGGTGTGAGGCCTTGTCTGTAGGTGTCGCTGGGTGGTGTTGCCCGAGGTCACTGCTGGCCGCAGCTGACTGACCTTTCTGTGTTCCTGCCCTCTCCTCCTCCTGCAACATCCTGAGCACCGCCGAGTTCGCCAGGTTGGGGGCTGCGAGTGTACGGAAGTCGATCCTGCAACACACCACAAACACACCGTTTCAGATCCTCTGAGACACTCACTCAGCAGCCAGCAAATTTAATAAAGCCAAGCTGCCAGTGCGTTGGCGAATGCGACTTTTCTAAAATTAGATGATATGACGAATGTGGGTCCTATTAAGGTACTTCAAGGTGTAGACATGTGGGCAATTAACCTGGAAAAGGAGATATTGACTGCGAGATGAATGAAATTATTTGATGTGTCAAGTGGCAGGTATGTGTTTTTCGTGTCGTACTTTTGTTCTTTAAGGGAAGATTCCAACAACGCGCTGTCTAAATGCCAATACTGGTCCAATTGTAGCAATCTAAATGTCAAATGTTTGTTAAGCTTATGGGACTTAACTATGGGGTTATCAGTCCCTAAACTTACAAACTACTTATGAACTACCTTATACTAAAGACGGCACAAATATCCATGCCCGAGGGGGTTTCGAACACCTGACCGTAGGGGCCGTGCAGACCGTGACTGAAGCGCCTCAGTCTCCTCGGCCACCGCGGCCGGCTGTAGCAATCTCCTCCTTGACAAGCACTGACCATATCTTCAGAATTAGTAATACTGATTAATTTTGGAAATCCTCCATATGTTGTACCTTCGATTTTATTGCATAGATACACAGATTTTCAGTTGTGCCGCGGCGAAATAGCCGTGCGCCGCGGTGTAGTGGCCGAGCGCATTGAGACGCTATGCTTCGATGCGCGAGGCAGTTCGCCATCGGGGGTTCGAATGTATTTGTTGGCCTTAGTTAGTTAAAGTCGTTTGTAAGCCTAGGGATTGATGACCGGAATAGTTAAGTCCAATATATTTACAAACATTTGAACATTTAATAACGTAGTAAAACAAATAGCATATCTTTGCTAACGCATCGCAAAGAGAGAAACGATAGTGACGTCACCTTATATCTTCATAACAAGTTCCAAAAGTGACTTTCTTAACTTTTGAGTTAACCCTAACCTCTTTGTATACCGTTTACGAGATATTCAGGAAAGAATTTCTTGAACATTAATTGCATGTTCCCGTGTTTTTCTCCATCAAAAATTGTTAACAGTGGAGCGTTCAATTTTTCGGCCAACTTTGTTGTGTGGGAGTGAAAGCTGGGTGGATACAGGTTACCTTATTAATTAGATTGAGGTTACAGATCTGAAAGTAACACGGATGAATGAGGGTATTAATAGTTACGAACAGTGGCAGGAGGGTGTCCACAATATCAAAGAAAAACTCTGAATGGACACCAAAGATGAAGCAGTCAGAGGGAACAAGCTTAGAAGGTTCGTCAGTAGACGGCAGGCGGAGTCGCGGTAGACCAATGATTCGGATTCAGTTAAGAATGATTTTGAAGTAACAGGTAACATCATACGAGACATTAATTTTAGCATTGAATAGAGGCTCATGGAGGAGTTTTACAAGGGAGACCACGCTCCAGACTGAACGCTGAAAGATATAACCGGTCTTAAACGATGATGCCATTCCCATGAACCACAGACATTGCCGAGGTGGGGTGGCTTGCGTGCCTCAACGATACAGATAGCCGTACCGTAGGTGCAACCACAGCGGAGGGGTATCTGTGGAGAGGCCAGACAAACGTGTGGTTCCTGAAGAGGGGCAGCAGCCTTTTCAGTAGTTACAGGGGCAACAGTCTGGATGATTGACTGAGATGGCCTTGTAACATCAGCTAATGTGGCTTTGCCACACAGCTACTGCGAACGGCTGAAAGCAAGGGGAAACTACAGCCGTTACTTTTCCCGAGGACATGTAGCTCTACTGTATGAACATCTGATGATGGCATCCTCTCGGGTAAAATATTCCGGAGGTAAAATAGTCCCCCATTCGGATCCCTGGGCGGGGACTACACAGGAGGATGTGATCACCAGGAAAGACAACACTGGCATTCTACCGATCGGACCGTAGAATGGTAGATCCCTTAATCGGTTAGGGAGGTTCGAAAATTTAAAAAGAGAAATGCATAGGTTGAAGTTAGATATAGTGGGGATTAATGAAGTTCGATGGAAAGAGAAACAGGATTTCTGGTCAAGTGAGTACAGGATTATAAATACAAAATCAGTTGAGGGTATTACAGGAGTAGGTCTGATAATGAAAAAGAAAATGGGAATGCGGATAAACTACTATGAGCAACAATCTGGTCGCATTATCGTAGTCAAGATAGATACGAAGCCAACACCGACCACAGTAGTACAGGTTTATATGCCAACTAGCTCTGCCGATGATGAGGAGATCGAAGAAATATATGAGGAGCTGAAGGAAATTATTCAGGCAATTAAGGGAGAGGAAAACTTAATTGTAATAGGAGACTGGAATTCGGTAGTAGGACAAGGAAGGGAAGGGAAGATAGTAGGTGAATATGGTCTGGGCGAGAAGAATGAAAGAGGAAGCCGCCTGGTAGAATTTTGTACGGAACATAATTTAGTTATAACAAACACCTGGTTTAAGAATCACGAATGAAGGTTGTATGCGTGGAAGAGACCAGGAGACACCGGGAGATACCAGATAGATTTTATTATGGTAAGACATAGATTTTGGAACCAGGTTTTAAACTGTAAGACATACCCAGGGGCAGATATAGATTCTGACCATAACTTGTTGGATATGAACCGTAAGCTGAAACTGAAAAACTACAAAAAGGTAGGAAAATAAGGAGATGGGACCTGGATAAATTGAAGGAACCCGAAGTTCTTAAGAATTTCAGAGGGAACTTTAGGCAACAATTGACAGATACGGGGGAAAATACGAGACGCGTCCAGAAAGTAAGTTCCGTTTGGTTCTATAAAAGGAACGGGTACAGATACAGAAAAAATATTGATTGTACAAAAATCTACAACTGTTAAGCTACTTTTCTATATAGCTTCCGAAATTTTGTAGGCAATTGTCATAGCATGGCATTGTGTGCCTTTTTCATAGAATGTTGCCGCCTGTGTATTCAACCATGTGGTAACATGTTCTTACAGCTCGTCATCATCGTTGAAGTGTTGTCCACCAAGGACAGATTTTACGTGTAAGAAGGGGATTACTGTCAAAAGATTTTTTTTTCACGATAATGCCTGACCTCACACACCGAAGGTGACCAAACAATTCTTACAGAAATTTCAATGGGACCTGTTTGATCATCGTCCATAAAGCTCGGACCTCTCTCCTAGCGGCTTTCATCTCTTCTTACACCTAAAATCTGTCCTTGGTGGTCAATACTTCAACGATGATAAAGAGCTGTTACCACATGGTTGAATACACAGGCGGCAACCTTCTGGGAAAGATGCATGCAAAAACTTGTGGCACGCTATGACAAGTGCCTACAAAATTTCGGCAGTTTTGTAGAAAAGTAGTTTAAGAGTTGTAGAATTTTGTGCAATAAAAATTTCTTCTGTATCTGTGTACAATTTCATTTTATTTCCAAACGAAACTTACTTTCTGGACGCGCCTCGTAAAACAGTAGAGGTGGAATGGGTAGCATTGAGAGATGAAATAGTGAAGGCAGCAGAGGACATACTAAATTTAATCGATGAAAGGAGAAAATGTAGTAAATGAAACAAGCCAAATGGAGTACAGACGACTAAGAAATGAGATTGACAGGAAGTGCAAAATGACTAAGCAGGAGTGGCTAGAAGGCAAATGCAAGTCAGTAGAAGATTGTATAAAAAGGGGAAAAATTGATACAGCCTACAGGAAAATAAAAGAGATATTTTGAGATAAGAAACACAGATGGACGTCCAGTTCTCAGCAAAGAAGAGAGAGCTGAAAGGTGGAAAGAAGGAAATGAACTTAGAGGCAATATTGTAGGAAGGGGAGAAGAAGTAGATGAGGATGATATAGGAGATACTATACTGAGAGATGAATGTGACAGAGCACTGAAAGATCTAAGTCGAAACAAGACGTGGAATAGATGACATTCCCTCAGAGCTACTGAAGTCTCTGGGAGAACCAGCCATGACAAAACTGTTTCACCTGGTGTGTAAGATGTATGAGATAGGCGAAGTATCCTCAGACTTTAAGAAAAATGTAATAATCTCCATGCGAAAGGAAGCAGGCGCAGACAGGTGTGAAAACTACAGAACCATCAGTTTAATAAATCATGGTTGCAAAATATTAAAACGAATTATTTACAGAAAGATGAAAAGCTGGTAGAAGCCGACCTCGGGTGAGATCAGTTTGGGTTCAGGAGAAATGTAGGAACATGGGAGGCAATACTTACTTTACAGCTTATCCTATAAGATAGATTAAGAAAAGGCAAACCTACATTTCTAGCTTTTGTAGATTTGGAGAAGGCATTTGACAATGTTGACTGGAATAAACTCTTTCAAGTTCTGAAGCAAGCAGGAGTAAAATATAGGGAGCGTAAGGTTATTTACAACTTGTACAGAAACCAGACAGCGTTTGTCAGAGTTGAAGGGCATGAAAGGTATGCAGTGGTTGGGAAGGGAGTAGGACAGGGTTGTAACCTTTCTCAAATGTTATTCAATTTGTATATTGAGCAAGCTATAAAGGAAAGGAATTAAAGTTCAGGGTGAAGAACTAAAAACATTGCGTCTTGCCTATGACATTGTAATTCTGTCAGCAAAGGACCTGGATGAGCAGTTGAACGGAATGGGCAGTATGCATAAAAGATGAACATTAACAACAGAAAAAAAAGGGTAATGGAGTGCAGTCTAAAAAATCAGGTGATGCTGAAGTAATTAGAATAGCTAACGAAACAATAAAGGAGGTAGATGAGTTTTGTTACTTGGGCAGTAAAATAACAAATGATGGTCGCAGTACAGAGGATATAAAATGCAGAATGGCAATGGGTAGAAAAGCGTTCTTACAGAAGAGAAATTTGTTAACATCGACTATTGATTTAAGCCTAAGGAAGTCCTTTCTGAAGGCATTTGTGTGGAGTGTTGCCTAGAATGGGAGTGAAACATGGACGATAAACAGTGCGGACAGGAAGGGGATAAGGGTTTTTGAAATGTGGTGTTAAAGAAGAATGCTGAAGATTAGGTGGGGGGATCGCGCAACTAATGAGGAGGTACTGGACAGAATTGGGGAGAAAAGAAATTTCTGGCATAACTTGAATAAAAGAAGGGATCGATTGGTAGGATACATTCCCAGACATCAAGGAATCGTGAATTTAGCATTGTAGGGAAGTGTTTGGGGTAAAGACCGCAGAGGAAGACCAAGAGGTGGATACAGTAAGCAGATTCAGACAGATTTAGGGTGCCGTTCTCATGTGGAGTTGAAGAGGCTTGCTCAGGATAGGGTATTGTGGAGAGCTGCATCAAACCAGTCTCCGGACTGAAGACCACAACAACAACAAATGATGATGATAGTAGGATTCTAATTGCTACCACGTTGGCGTTAGGAAAACGATCCGGACGAGTTACTAACAAACGAGTTTCTCTGTTCTCACATTTTTCGCCATAAATCGAAATACGTGGAAGAGATTTTTCTAATCGATTCTTGCTCCCTGCGCGATACTGGAAAATAATTTACAGAGAATTTTATGGTCCACTGTTCTTACATCTTCGCCGTCACGTACTACAGCCTGGTTTAATGGTCTTCCGTCTTCCCTCGCGCACTCATCGCGTGATGGCAGGTGAGCACAACCCGTAATTTTACGAGCTACGGTACTTCCTGCTATTAAGAGAGCGTTTATACTCTCTCTTCACGGTGGGCCGCTATTGCACGCGGCCTTGTGCTCTGCTGTAGGTTGACGTCACCGGCTGATTTAAAACAAGGTCTGCGATGTATTATGTTATTCGCTCCTCTGTATCGGGAGCCAGTTACTTTACAATCTGCTATTCATTTTATGAAACGGAAACAGCAGCGCTTCAAGTGAGGAGGAAATGAAATTCGAATACGAGAAAATACAGTGCGAAAGTCAATATTTTTATTTCGAAATAGGCGATTCAGATGCCAATGTTTGTCATGCAAAATTTGATGGTTTGGGCTACGATCTAGTAGTAGTGTGTGTCTGTGAACTAAGGTTTTTGAGAACTTGGAAAGTAATATGTTCGATAAATTTCACTTAAACAACTTAACTTTTCGTAACTTTTGTTTGAAAAATTATTTACTTGTAGAATCCAGTGTTGCAATTTCGAGCGTGTACCCATTATTAACTGGTCCTACTTGCGCCTTAGCAGATGCAAAAACCTCAAACCACTAGATATGACACGACACAAAATATGGTTTCATAGCATTGTGATACAGTTTATGGTTTCTTGTTTTCAATGCACCCTTTGAATTGTTTAGTGAATATACAGCGTGATTCACGAAAGTATACAAATATTTAATATGTTATTCCACAAGTAAAACTAAACAAAAAAGCTTCATATAAATATAGATCCCCAACAAATTTTTACTTACGGAATACGGCTAATAAAAGATTTTGCCTGAAATTTAACAACCTTGCTAATATGAAGCCATCGAAAAACTGTATGAAGTTAAAATAGAGCGGATAAGTAACGCTTTCCTGTGCTACAAGACAAACACAAAGGGCAAATTCCATTTTACAACAGTAGCAGACGTTGTCATGCTTACTGATTAAAATTCTTGATTTTGAATACTGACGTGAATGAACAGCTTCCCGACCCCCTCCCCTCCCCTCCCCTCCCCGAACTTCCGGAAGACAACTAAATTTCTTTCTCCCTAGAAGATAAATCATTTAAGCCCCTGATTCTTGCATACTAATGCGCTGAGTACGTCAATATAAAAGTTTCTGTTACACAAATGGGAGATTCATACAGTATTATCAGTAGCGACTGATGTTTCAGACAAATACATGAGTTTTGTCGTCGTAATAAATAAACATATTGCTGCCATTCATGCTGTTCGCTGTCAAGAGGTGCTTCAATTGCTTCCGAAATCGATACCCAAGGCATTTCACAGTGCATCAATGATTACATATGGAAATTTGACATTTGTCAGAAATAAACATCGAAAAACGATATACCACACTACGCAAAGGATGGAAGAAAATTTTAATTATTATTCCTGACGTATTATAACAAGTAGTTTATTTCAAGGTTCTCGTCGGTTGACGACTTCACGTAGTTGTCTTCAAGTACACTCGTTACAATACATCAAAAGATTTACGAGCTACAGTCCTTGGAAGCCATTCGCGTGACAATGGTGCGAATGAGAACACGATGGCGATGACAGAAAACATTGGAAATTACATCGTATGTGTGGATTCTCCCTATGCTACGTGCCTCTCTTGTACCAACGAAACACCATTTCCTTCTGAAAGCACGGTATTTCTGAAAAGAAATTCTTCAGAAGCCAAGATACTACATTTTTTATTTATTTGCTTGAAGACGGTCGGTTTCCAGAGAAGTTTGCTGAAATCATACGATCCTTGATCTTTTACCCAATATATAATTCTTAATATTGCATGGACATTTTCTATTACTAAATTATCAGAAAGGAAATGCTCTCATCGTTACATTACAAAGTTATTAAAGTGTACAAATTAATCAAATTGATTCAGAGACTTTTACAGTAACAGACATCAATTATGTATATACACATACTGATGCAAGGTAAGAAAATTTGTATCAAGGTTTGATTAGGATCTCGACCTTGGTATAAATCTTCACACGATGCATCACTCTGTGTATTTACGTTAGTAAGCTGATTGTCACACCTTGCTGGAGCGAACACATGTAGCATCATATACGTTTTAGTTGTATTTTACTATCAACCACTCAATATGTTACGCTAATTCAGAAACAGGTAGTGTGCTCATAATTTTAAGCATATGTGTATAGATGAAAAGTTCCAGAGATCAGCTAATGACGGCAAGCTTCAGTTGAAACAAGTCATCTTGAGAGATATAAGGAAAAAAAAAAAAAAAAAAAAAAAAAAAAAAAAAAAAAAAAAAAAAAAAACTGGCTGAAGACATTCATCATAAATGAAAGGATCATCCCAGCGCACAGGTATGTGCAACTTATATATGAACGACACTCATGTTCGAATAAAAATAAAGAACCCCTTGAAAAGGTCTAGAGACAGGAAGTTTATGTCAGTCTGCGGATTGAAGCCCAGCATCTATATCGCGGCGCAACACAGTGTACCGGTAGAACGTGTCTGCGGCTTTCGTTGTCGCTATAAAGCGAAGGTAATGGATGAGCGTGCCTTAAGAAGACATGCAGGTTGTCTCGCAGACATATGCGCGAACCATACCATCAAATGAGATGATCTGAAACAGAGCGCTTCATTGACATGAGACAATGTGATCCTTCATCCGGTAAATCACTGCTCGTGCGGGACGAAGTGTTTCGTTAGTGGAACGCCTTTATGCAGAATGGTTCACGGAAGGTCGTAGACAGGACGAGATGGGTCAGACGGTACCATCCAGACAACCCTGGAGAATACCGACTCCTTATCCGAGTAGTAATGCAGCAGAGGTCTGTGCCTTATTCGCATTTTGCGCAACTGTCGAACTCGTCGTTCACTACCAGGCAGCAAAGCTTACATACGTCTCATCTACTTCTTCGTCTACCTTTGACTAATGTACAGAAACATCATAGACTAATCTGGTGTATAATAAGTCTTATTGAATCCATCATCGGTGGCAGAAACGGGACAGCGGCTGGTCAAGACTCTGAAGGAACTGAGGTATCAACAGCCGTAAGTATAATGAAATATTTATTCTATTACAACCAGTTTCGGCATTTCACTATGCCATCTTCAGGTCCCTACATCGGAGCATGATATCCAAAAGTAGGGATACTGAACTAGATTCGTGGATATCGTCTCGTAATTAAGAGACGAAATCCACGAATAAGAGACGAAATCCACGAATCTAGTTTAGTATCCCTACTTTTGGATATCATGCTCCAATGTAGGGACCTGAAGATGAAATAGTGAAATGCCGAAACTGGTTGTAATAGAATAAATTTTTCATTATACTTACGGCTGTTGGTAGCTCAGTTCCTTCAGAATCTGGTGTATGGAACAATAACAATGGGGCCATGAATAACATCATATAGTATTTGCAGAAGAATACGGGTTCCGTTCGTTTGAGAATGATTACCTAATTTTGGTTCGCCACAGAAAGGGGGAGGGGAGCGGTATTAGCACAAGACATACAGTGCTAAGTAAAATCATCTGAAAATCAAAACGAACTGCAGAACGATCAGTATGGTGTAAAAATTGGCAATTGTCTCTAAATAATGAGACGTGTGAAGTCGTCCACATGAGCACGAAAATAAATCCGTCAAACTTTGTTTACAAGATAAATCAATAAAAAGTGAAGGCCGTAAACTCCACAAAATACCTAGTAATTACTATTACTTCTGTCTTAAATTGGAAAGAAAACGTAGATAATGTCGTCGGAAAGGCGAACCAGAGACTTCGTTTTATTGGCAGAACTCTTAAAACATGCAACAAAACTACAAAAGAAACTGCATACACTACGCTTGTCCATCCATTTTTGGAGTCTTGCTGCCCAATGTGGGATTCTTATCAGGTGGGTTTGACGGAGGACGTCGAAAGAGTTCAAAGACGGGCAGCTCGTTTCGTATTGTTAAGATACAGGGGAGACAGCGTTACGGAAATGATACAGGATCTGAGATGGGAATCATTACAACAACGGCTCTTATTGCTGCGGCGTGGGATACTTACGAAACTCCAATCTCCAACATTCTCCTCCGAATGCGAAAATATATTGTTGATTCCCACTTACATAGGTAGAAATGATCATCAGAATAAAATACGAGAAATCAGAGCTCGAACGGAGAGATTCAGATGTTCTTTCTTCCCACGTGCTATTCGAGAATGGAATGGGGGATAGATATTATAATGGTGGTTCGATGAACCCTCTGCCAGGCACTTAAATGTGATTTGCAGAGTATCCCATGTAGATGTAGATGAGCGTGGTGCTATTAGGCGCAGCCAGAAATCATAGTTGGTTCGTGTCCAGGTCGCTGCGACCAGTTTGACTGACGTGGATGACATCCTGCGACGTAGCCATACCCTTTCTGCACGTCACCCAAGACTCCATTTTTCAGCAAGACAATGCAGGACCACTAACACGTTCCTTCTCGGTGTCACAGAATTTAAGCCCTATTCCATGGATCGCTACATCAGACCTGTCGCCAATCGAAAGTGTTTTGGATTTAGCAAAGCGATGTGTGCAGTGCTCTGACACAATGCCGACCAACACAGATCGGGGCCAGGTGAATGCAGCATGGACGGCTATTCCACAGGACGCCATTCCGCCTTATTGGCGCCGATGCCATCAAGCATGAAACAAGTTATCATGGACCATGCTGCATCATTCAAATGTTTGTAAATCTATGAGACTTAAGTGCTTGGTTATTAGTATGTTCAATGTTCAAATTTTTGTTAAGATTAAGGGACTTAACTGCGGGGTTATCAGTCCCTAAACCTACAAACTACTTATGAACTACCTAATACTAAAGACGACACAAACATCCATGCCCGAGGGGTGATTCAAACGCCCGACGGGGAACTGCCTCGCTTCGCAGCATAGCGCCTTAATGCGCTTGGCCATTCCGCCGTGGCGGTTATTAGTACCTCGAGTTATAAACTACTTAAAGTAAGGCAAATTAACCTATGGAAAACACACACAAACACACACACACACACACACACGCACGCACACACACATGCTCTAGGGATGACTCGAACCTCCGACGGCACGGCGCCTCAGTGCGCACAGCTAATCCACCGCGCCCCATGCTGCATCCTACGCCATCTAGATAACAGAACACATGAACCGAGGTGACTGAAACCCTAATCTTTTCGTCACAATGACTAATGAACATATGTGAATATGAACATTCTATCTCTAGTCTTTTCAGGTATCCTGTTTTTTTTTTTCTGAAGATTAGTGTATATTACATCCATGTGGTGTGAACGTCCGTAAAGGAAAACTGGCTCCAGTAATGAATACGTAGTGAAACGACACGAACATAGGAACGCTGATTGGTGCACTATTGTCTTGCCCGGTAAAATTTCACGACGTTTCTCGCCGGGTTCCAGTGCTTACGTTGGCAACAGATGAACATTGAAGTGTAGAATTGCGTTAACATTTTTCATGAGCTACAGAGTAAATGTTATTGCTGCTCGTTTCACTAGCAACAAGATTAATACCGTACCTGCTCTGTGGTTGACAGGTTCTTGTATGTGCCCTTTTCCGTTCAGAAGAAAATAATTCTCGTTGTAGTTGAAGTTGTCACGAAAAAACATTTATTGGTGATCTGAGTTGCCATCATTACCATTGGTGCCAACATAAATACTGCAGCCCGACGAGAAGCGTCGTACAATTTAACCGTCTTGCCCATACTTAGGTAATATATTCCCATCTTACGTGCGGTCCCAAACAAGCGAATACATACATTACAAGGGAAACATGGGCTACCAAAATTGACAGGCACTAGCTACTACGGCTAGTGTATTTTGTTTCGGCAATGGCAAGTACAACAAAGCCACGTGGATTAAAGGGCCTGTGCGCTGCCTTCTAGGAGTAGTGGTAACAACATGAAACGTCTCGTGTTGTTTTTCATCGTGCTGAGATGTTGCACTGATTATCTGAGTATTTTAATGCTGTTTACATGATGCTCAGTATAAATTTATGCTGGTAGCAAACAAAATGCATGTCCGGCCACTAAGGTCGTTAATAAATTAATAAATAGAGGCTACACTATTCCAAATTCTGAAGGTAGCAGGGGTAAAATATAGGAAGCGAAGAGTTATATTCAACCTATACAAAAACCAGACAGTGGTTATTAGAGTCGAAGGGCAAGAAAGGGATGCAGAGGTTGGGAAGGGAGTAAGACAGGGTTGTAGCCTTTCCCCGATGTTGCTCAATCTGTACATTGAGCAGGCAGTGAAGGAACGGAAGAAGAAATTTGGAGAGAGCATTAAAGTGCAAGGGAGAAGAAATAAAAACATTGCGGTATGTCGATGACATAGTAATTCTGTCAGAGACCGCAAAAGATCTGGAAGAGCAATTCAGAAGAAGATATAAGATGAATATTAACAAGAGTAATACGAAAATAATGGAATTCAATGTCAAAAAATCAGGCGATGCTGAAGGAATTAGATTAGGTAATGAGACAATAAAAGAATTTTGTTATTTGGGTATCAAACTTCTGATGGCCGAAGTAAAGAAGATATAAAATGCAGAATGGCTATGGGAAGAAAAACGTTTCTAAAGAAGCGAAACTTGTTGACATCCAATATTAATTTAAATGTTAGAAAGTCCTTTCTGAAAGCATTGATATGGAGTGTAGCATTGTATGGGAGTGAAACGTGGACGATAAGGAGTTCAGACAAAAAGATGATAGAAGCTTTTGAAATGTGGTGCTACAGACGAATGATGAAAATTAGATGGGTAGATCACGTAACTAATAAGGAGGTGCTTAACCTAATCGGGGAGAAAAGGAGTTTCTGGCATATCCTGACTAAGAGAAGGGATACACTGGTTGGACAAACCAAATGTTCAATTGTTTGTATAGGTTATGGGACTTAACTACGGGGTAATCAGTCCCTAAACTTACAAACTACTTATGAAGTAGCTAAGACTAAGACGGCACAAATATCCATGCCCGAAGGGGGATTCGAACCCCCGACCGTACTGGCCGTGCAGACTGTGACTGGAGCGCCTCAGTCCCCTCGGCCACCGCGGCCGGCTTCGAATCCCCCCTCGGGCATTGATATTTGTGCCGTCCTTGGTATTAGTTAGTCCATAAGTAGTTTGTAAGTTTAGGGACTGATGACCCCGTAGTTAAGTGCAATAAGCTATACAAAAACTTGAACATTTAAACTAAGGACGGCACAAATATACATGCCCGAAGGGGGATTCGAACCCCCGACCGTAGTGGCGAAGCAGACCGTGACTGGAGCGCCTCAGTCCCCTCGGCCACCGCGTCCGGCCTGGTTGGACACATAGTGAGACATCAAGGAATTGTCAACTTAGCATTAGAAGGAAGTGTGTGGGGTAAAAATCGTAGAGGGAGACCGAGGGACGAGTATAGTAAGCAGGTTCAAAAGGATGTAGGTTGCCAAACGTATTCTCAGATGAAGAGACTTGCACAGGACCGGGTAGCGTGGAGATCTGCATCAAACCAGTCTACGGACTAAAGACCACAACAACAACAACAAAATGTTCAAATGTTTGTAGAGTCTATGTGACTTAACTACGGGGTCATCAGTCCCTAAACTTACAAACTACTTATGAACTACTTACAACTAAGGACGGCACTAATATCCATGCCCGAGGGGGGATTCGAACCCCCGACCGTAGTGGCCGTGCAGATCGTGACTGGAGCGCCTCAGTCTCCTCGGCCACCGCGGCCGGCCAACAACAACAACAACAACAACAACAATAGGCTACCATACAAATTTGCCTGTGCATCACATACAAAACAGACACTCTAAAACACAGTGTGCAACACGCCACACAACACTTGTGGCAGGCAGGGCGCTCGCCTGTTATCTCGGCGGCGGCGGCGGCACAGCTGGGGGCCCACGCAGCCGCTAGAGCGCGCGAGGAAACCGTACCCTGTTCCGGTAGGCGCCGAAGGCATCGGTGGCCGGAGTAACGCGAGCGCGTTGACACAGTGGAGCCGAGACAAGCACTGGCCGCGGGCGCTGCCGCCTGCTGGCCACGCCGCGGCACCACGTGACGCGCACGTGGGGGTCGATGACCATTGACTCAGCCGCCGCCCCTCGCTGATCCATCCACCTCGCCGCTCTTGCTTGCCATCTTATTTCTGTGCGGGAATGTTGGCAGCAGCGGCCGTCGGCTCAAAGTACCGCGATGTGCCGACGAGTATTTCGGGAAGTGCGCGTCACGCAGGATGTCGCTGATGGATGGCGTGACCTCGCCTCGGGCCACGACACGTACTTCGCGAAGCTTCCGGTACTGCTCTTTTTTTGTCTTTTTGAGCCGAGACCACTCAGGATTTTGCTACGCCAATTATCAAGCGAGGAATTCGGAGCACATTCATCTAGTACCATCACAGCTAGATTTAACAGCATCCGCGGAAAAAGGAGCGCTCATATGCTATATTGGACGGGTTGCTTTAATCGATGTAGCTCCACGTTCTAATGGATACCCGGACTGCGGTTTGTGGAGTTTTAATTCGAAGTAGCCGGCCGCGGTGGCTGAGGAGACTGGGGCGCTCCAGTCACGGTCTGCACGGCCACTACGGCCGGGGGTTCGAATCCCCCCTCGGGCATGGATATTTGTGCCGTCCTAGTTCGTAAGTAGTTCATAAGTAGTTTGTAAGTTTAGGGACTGATGACCTCATAGTTAAGTCCCATAAGTTGTACAAACATTTGAACATTTGAATTCAAAGTATTTGTTTATACACCAACAACCGTAAATGTTCAAATTTTTGTAAATCTATCGGACCAAACTGCGTGGTCATCAGTCCGTAGCTTACAAACTACTTAAACCTAGGTAAACTAACCTAAGGACAACACACACACCCATGCCCCAGGGAGGACTGGAACCTCCACGGCGAGCAACCGCACGCTCCGCAGCGAGACACTTTAGACCGCTCGGCTACTCCACCGCGGCAATGCCGTAAATGTTTGTTGTTTTATTAACCCTGCCGGCCACACCATAGGCCTCTGAGACCCAGATGCTCACTCAGACCTGTCTAATCCCGCTCCAACACAGCTGGAGGGGACGTGACTGGCATGTAAACCTCCTCTAGTTAGTTCTCTCTCAGCCAGTGTACAGTGCACAACTAGGCCTCCGAGACCCCCATAACTTTACAAAAACCAAAGGAAAGGGAGATACAACGATCAAACAAAACCATTGTCCCGATTTGAGTATATGTTGACGCTTTCTGAACGCCTTACATCACCCTGGATGAAGGCTACGCTTGACACACCAATTCCCCGTGACCTACGGGACAGTATTTACAGATGCCTAAACATGACCATTTGCAGAGGCAACTCGTGAGCAAGGAGCTATTCCCAAAATAAATTATTGTAAGTTTTGTGACTACAAAAAACAAAGGAAATAAAAAATTCTGTGTGATTTCTGTAAGTTGCCAGAGAGAGAGAGAGAGAGAGAGAGAGAGAGAGAGAGAGAGAGAGAGAGAGAATTTTGTGATACCGATTTTAGTTTTAAACATTATTAATCGTATTGTAGGTGGTTTTCGAGTATGATGGATTTTTTGTGTTATATGAATTTTAGACTACTATTGTTTAATTTGAGTGTTTGGTTATTTTGTTTTGTGATTTCTTGAGGAAATATATATTTCTTTTATGTTATTCAAGGTTATTTAATGTATTATACCCTCATCCTTATCATGACATTGAATTTCTTAAAGAGTTTTTAATTATTATATATCGTGTGAGCCTCTGAGGCCTACGGTGTGGCTCAGACGTAGGAGCCTGGTGGTGTGACCCACAGGGTTAATAAAATCCGTTTCGATATTAGATTAATACAATCTTCAGCCCCTATACTAAAACAGCTACAAATCATTGTTGTATTGTCGCGGTGGAATGCCCGAGCGCCGTAAGCCATCTTGCTGCGGAGAGCTGGGTTACTCCCCGTCGGAGGTTCGACTCCTCACTCGGGTATGGTGTGTATGTGTGTGTGTGTGTGTGTGTGTGTGTGTGTTTGTGTTGTCCTCAGGCTACTTCGTAGTTTGTAAGGGTAAGGACTGATGACCACAGTAGTTAAGTACCACAGATTTACAAACATATGAGCATTGTATGTGCTATAACCATAACATCATTCCCTACATTGTGTCACACATAATACAAAGAATAAATATATATGAGGGGCAACAACCAGAATTGAAGTAATATAATGTCTAATGAATGGTACTATAAGACGGTGTATTGACGTAAAATGATGTTTATAAATAATACAAGAATCAAAGTATCTGGAAGATATTATTTCTAGGAGCAATGGTATTGATTGCATGCTATCAATAATATTTATTAAGTCTGTTTACCTAAGATATCTCTGGCAGTGGTACATATGTATTGTTCAAAAATGTTCAAATGTTTGTAAACCTGTTGTTGTCGTGGTCTTCAGTCCGCAGACTGGTTTGATGCTGCTCTCCACACTACCGTGTCCTGTGCAAGTCTCTTCATCTGAGAATACGTTTGGCAACCTACATCCTTTTGAATCTGCTTACTGTATTCCTCCCTCGGTCTCCCTCTACGACTTTTACCCCACACACTTCCTTCTAATGCTAAGTTGACAATTCCTTGATGTCTCAGAATGTGTCCAACCAATCTATCCCTTCTCTTAATCAGTATATGCCAGAAACTCTTCCCCGATTCGGTTAAGCACCTCCTCATTAGTTACGTGATCTACCCATCTAATTTTCATCATTCGTCTGTTTCAAAAGCTTCTATAATCTTTTCGTCCACGTTTCACTGCCATACAATGTTACAATCCAGACAAATGCTTTCAGAAAGGACTTCCTAACATTTAAATTAATATTCGCTTATTTAGAAACGCTTTTCTTCCCATAGCCATTCTGCATTTTATATCTGCTTTACTTCGGCCATCAGAAGTTGTTTTGCTACCCAAATAACAAAAGTTTGTAAACCTATGGGACTTAAATTGTTTGGGCATCAGCAGCTAGGCTTACAAACTACTATAGCTAATTTAAATAATCTAAGGACAACACACACACACTTGCCAAGGTTTTAATGAATGAAAGTTCTTTATTACTAGTTTCGGCTCCGCGCATCATCACATAACCATTTAACATCATTTACAATATCAAATGCTAAGCGATCAGTGGCGTGTGTTGCAGTCACCTTAGGATACCGTCACTGATGTGTTAGCATTTCATACGAGTAAATGATGTAAAATGGTTATCTGGTGCTGGGCGAAGCCCGAAACTAGTAATAAAGAAAAGAATGAATAACACCACCGTCAGCTGTAATTTCATATTGTTATTTACTGGCAACCAGTTTCGATAGACCACGCCATCACCATCAGGCCCTTAAAATGATGGCGTGGTATATCGATACCGGTTGCTAGTAAATGACAATATGAAATTATAGCTGACGTTGGTGTTATCATGGTTTTCTTTGCTATATATACGGCTGAGGCCCCAACATCCGTACATAAAATGGAAAAATCAGCCTAGTAATAAAGAAATTTTATTAATTAAAATCCATGCCTCGTCTGAATAGCTGTGTGCACTGAGGCCCCGTGCTGCGGTGCGCGCGGCCGTTCGCCGTCGGTGACTGGAGTCCCCCCCCCCCTCGGGTGTGGGTGTATGTTTTGTCCTCAGGTTAGTTTAACTTAGTTTAAGTAGTTTGTAAGCTAGGGACTAATAAGCAAGCAGTTGAGTCACATAGATTTAAAAAACCATTGATCATTTTTTTAAAATTAAAACCTCAGCGACCTATTAGCATTGTTTTATCACATTTTCTTAACGAAAAATGGCTGTTTACCTCCTGCATGATTTTAAGTAGTTTTCGCGTTCCGTCAATGGAAATTCTTTTCTTTGCTCATTTATATCGACCTTACTGTCGGCGATACATTAAACTCCGAAATATATTGGTAGCGTTTGATCTTTCCGACATATCCTAAAGAACAGATGCCACAAACATATAATGTAAGACATGTTTCCTACACAAAGCTCTTCATACACTCCCCAGGAAAAAAATCGATTGGGGACAGACTGGATGATCGTGGTAGCAATGCGACTAGCCCATAGCGAGAGACTGATGTGCCCTCACCTGTCTGTTGATATGCGGTGACATCATTTCGCATGTCCGGCAGAACTCGCAGAAATACGAGGTAAGTGCGACTAGGCTCGGAAGAATTTACTGCCCACATGAACAGTCTGCGACGATGTCAGTAGCCGTAATGCCCTCTAGTGCAGTTTGCGAACCCCGGTTCTCATTGATTAATGATCGTTGTTGTATGGCCCATGTGGAATCTCAGTCTGTAAACATTTTATTTGAATCATCGTGGATACATAAAAGAAATTATATGCCGTCGAGAAGATGTTACGTATTAGTAACGAGAGGAAACTGATGACTGTTTCGAGTCATTCAACGCAACACACCGACGTTAGGGGGCAAAGCCGACGGCTGGAGTCACGTGCTTCAGTTGACCATGTACGCCCACACCAATACGTGTGTCTGTGGAGTGCCTACAGCTTATTGAGGTGCTCCCGCTGTCTTCAAGGTCCCTGGACCTCTCCATGATTGAGTGCATGTGGAATGAGTGAACTGCAGTTTGTGGGACCTGCTGTGTCCACCGCCACCGCCTGCCATTCATGATGGTATACATCTAAAGATGGTGTACAATAGACTAAAACCAGTAATGGAGTAAAACCAACAATTTTGCTATCTGGACTGTTTTTAATTGTAACCTTAACTATTGTATCAAGATAGCTGTTTGTCTCCAGTATGTTCCCTAAGATGACTTGTTTCACTATCTGACTCATAACAGTTGGCAGATAGCAGCTTCGGAACAACAGGGCGGTGATATCACATATGCTCTCTACACTTCCGTTCTACACTTGAAAACTACTCATTTACTCGCACATTAATGATATGCATGAAGGAGTAGTAACCACACCTCGGTGCAACACATTTTTTGTCAGGCAGTGTGTTACAGTTTTGTTTGTCAACCACTAGAATGAGTCACATATGCCATATATCTAACAGCATCCTTTCGGAGCAATTTAAAGTAAACCGACCACATAACTCTTGCGGGAAAGATAGATGGCAGGGCGAAACACATTAGAATAATCTTAACGTAGTATAACTCATCCGCGATGGCCGTCTTTTATAAACACTCTAATGCGACCTATTTTTGAGTATCGTTCGTCAGCCTGTAATTTTCTCAAGTTGTACTGAAGGAAGAAGTGGTTCAACGAAGGAGTGCACTATTCGTCTTGTCTTTATTTCGTCGTCAACAGAGCGTTGTATAAACTATGAAAAAAAAAAAAAAAAAACACATTGAGGAGGACTTTACTAGTCAGAAACTATGATAATGCCAAGTCACACTCTTGAAGAGGTCGTCTGAAGACAAATCGATGGCATTAGAAAAGTTCGTTGATCTGATCAAAAGTATCCGGACACCTATTAGTAGAAATTAAAATGGCATGATTAATTCTTCGCCTTTATGATGACTTTGCCTGGGACACGTTCAATAACGTCTACATGCCTATTAGTGAATGATAAACCGTTCATAGTCAAGGGCTAAAAAAGAGATACTGATGTACAACAGTGGGGCCTTTAGTAAAATCAAATTACATTGTAAAAATATTATTTACTAAAAATTTTCTTTAAGTTCATCTTCGAAAGTTTTTAACTTTTCTTAAAGCCACACTAAACAAATACACTGCCTAAATGTCGACAGCTACAGACCTATTTCTACGCCATCGATTTTTTCGAAAGTTATTGAATAGGCTGTATATTCAAGATTAATTGATCATTTCAGTTCACTTAATTTGTTGTCAAACGTACAGTTTGGTTTTAGAAGTGGTTTAGCGACTGAAAATGCTATATTTTCGTTTCTCTGTGAGGCACTTGATGGGTTAAATAAAAGGCTACGGACATCAGGCGTCTTCTTTCATTTGACAAAGGTGTTTGATTCTGTTGATCACAAAATATTGTTGCAGAAGTTGGGACATTATGGAATACAAGGAGAAGCTCACAACTGGTCCACCTCTTACTTTAATAACAGACAGCAGAAGGTAATACTCCGCAGTGTTGAAATTGGATATGACGTACAATCCCAAAGGGGCTCAGTTAAGTGTGGGGTGCCCAAGGGGTTTCTTTTGGGACCACTGCTGTTTCTTATTTATATAAATGATATGCCTTCGAGTATGACAGGCGATTGTAAAATATTTTTGTTTGCTAATCATACCAGCTTGGCAGTGAAGGGTGTTGTTTGTAATATTGACACAGTATCAAATAATACAGTTCAAGAGGTAAGTTCATGACTTGTAGAAAACTAATTGATGTTAAATTCCAGTAAACTCAGTTTTTACAATTTCTAACACATAATTTAACGAAAGCTGACATTTTGATTACATATAATGTGCATATGATAAGTGGAATTGAACAGTTCAAATTTCTCGGTATTCAGATAGACAGTAAACTGTCGTGGAAAGCCCAAGTTCAGGATCTTGTTGCAAAACTAAATTCTGCTTTATTTACCATCTCATTCACTTATGACGTACAGCGTTATTTTTTGGGGTAACTGGACTGATACAAAAAACATATTTTTGGCTCAGAAACGGACAGTTCAAGCAATATGTGGTGTAAGTTTACGAACGTCGTGTCGATGCCTTTTCAGTAGTGTGAGAATTCTGACACTGGCGTCACAAAACGTATTTTCTTTAATGTCGTTTGTTCTTAATAATATCCGATTACTCCCTCTAGCTAGTAGCTTTTACTCAGTGAATACTAGGCAGAAGTCGAGTCTGCATTTGCATCATACTACCTTGACACTTGTGCAGAAAAGTGTGCAGCGTTCTGAAGCATCCATTTTCAATTAGCTGCCAAGAATCTTAGTAATAACCCACGCACTTTCAAGTCTAATTATAAGAGTTACCTCATTGCTCACTCCTTTTATTCTGTCGAGGAACTCCTGGAAAAGTTAATCAATTAAGCGAATTCCTTTTGTTCAGTTACTGATTCTTTTCACTTAGGCTCAAGATTGTCATGTGCAAATGACTACTTAAAAGTTTTTCTATTACCATTCTTGTGTTAAAATTCATGTATTGACTTGTTCCTTGACCATGGAGTCTTACTCATCAATTAGGTCATGCGGAACAGAAAACCATATTACTATTATTATTATTATTATTATTATTATATTTAGTACAGCATCTTAGAATTTTCCGATTCACTCAAGACTTATTTTTGAACCAGTGCATAAGAAGTTCATGATAGATAACGTTTACAGATCAACAGCTCAAGCAGTACAGAGTTACTAGATGTGGATCCATGCTGTAACAACCATATTACTACTTGGTGCAGCCTCCACGGGCGACTACATAGATGCTAATTGTTGTTGTTGTTGTGGTCTTCAGTCCGCAGACTGGTTTGATGCAGCTCTTCACGTTACCCTGATCTGTGCAAGTCTCTTCATCTGAGAATACGTCTGGCAATCTACATCCTTTAGAATCTGCTTACTGTATTCGTCCCTCGGTCACCCTCTACGATTTTTACCCCACACACTCCCTTCTAATGCTAACCTGACGATTCCTTGCTGTCTCAGAATGTGTCCAACCAATCTATCCCTTCTCTTAGTCAGGATATGCCAGAAACTCCTTTTCTCCCAGTTCTGTTGAGCACCTCCTCACTAGTTACGTGAACTACCCATCTAATTTTCATCATTCGTCTGTAGCACCACATTTCAAAAGCTTCTATCATCTTTTGGTCTGAACTCCTTGTCGTCCACGTTTCGCACCCATACAATGCTACACTCCAGATAAATGCCTTCATAAAGGACTTCGTAACATTTAAATTAATATTTGTTGTTAACAAGTTTCGCTTCTCTAGAAACGCTTTTCTTTCCATAGCCAATCTGCATTTTATATCTTCTCTACTTCGGCCATCAGAAGTTGCTACCCTAATAACAAAACTCATCTACTACTTTTATCGTCTCATTAGCTAACCTAATTCCTTCCGCATTGCCTGCTTTTGTATCATTAGATTCCATTACCTTCGTTTTACTTTGTTAATGTTAATCTTATATCTTCCTTTCAAGACACTGTCCGTTCCAGTCAGCTGTTCTTCCAGATCCTTTGCAGTCTCTGACAGAATTACTACGTCATCGGCAAACCGCAAAGTTTTCATTCCTTCTCCCTGAACTTTAATTTCACCTTGCATTCCTTGACTGCCTGCTCAATGTACAGATTGAACAACATTGGGGAAAGTCTACAACCCTGTCTTACTCCCTTCCCAACCTCTGCGTCCCTTTCTTGCCCTTCGACACTAAAAACCAATGTCTGATTTTTGTACAAGTTGAATATAACTCTTCCTTTCCTATATTTTAATGCTAATTCTAGAATCCATTCGATCATATTGATCACTAAGACTGTCGTGGGGTACATTATTCCACGCGCGATCGACATGTTCGTGCAGTTCATCAAGAGTTGTGGGTTCACGAGTCGCACATGTCAGATGTCGCGCCATAACATCCCACAATGGCTCTATTGGAGACATGTCTGGAGAGTGCTGGACAGGAAAGTCGCTGCACGTCTTACAGAGCACGGCGAGTTTCTGGCGCAGTGTGCTGGCGAGTACTGTCACACTGGAACAACACTTCACTTTTCTATTGACAAAAGGACTGGCTTTACAAAGTTCTGCACGTACAGCGCGCTGGTCAGCGTTCCCTCCACAAACACCAAGGTGCGCACCAAACCGTAAGGCCTGGGTGGGACAGTGTGTTTTGGACAGCGCTTGCCAGAGATCTATGTCGCACGCGATAACAACCACCACGCCGCGGTGGAGTAGCCGAGCGGTCTAAGGCACCCCGGTTGCTCGCCGTCGGAGGTTCGAGTCCTCCCTGGGGCATGGTTTTGTGTGTGTGTGTGTGTTTGTCCATAGGTTAGTTTACTTTAGTTTAAGTAGTTTGTAAGCTACGGACTGATGACCACGCAGTTTGGTCCGATAGATTTACAAACATTTGAACAACCGTCACTTACATGTAAGCAGAATGTGCTTTTATCGCTCAAGCCGATGACAGGCCATTTATAATGATCCTTTGACGCCATCAGTCGAGCCGTGCACTTCGATGCTGTGCCATGAGTGGAAAACGACTGAAAGTTACTAATTAAATAAAATTTGTGGATATGTGTGGAATCCAAACTGAATTGTTGACTGACTGAATGTGTATGGAACAGATTAAATTTCTATAAGGCTGTCTGTGATGAACAAAACGGAATGACAAATAAAATACTTATTTATAACTGATGAATGAGAGAGTGAAACAGGCTAACTACGCTGTGTGAATTTAAAGTCTGTGTCATCTAACAGTAACTGTGCATTATTAAAATGATCGGACTGAGAACCTTTACTGAATTTAAACCACCTAAATGAACCTGAACTCAGTGAACAGATTGTTTGAAACTTGTGTTGCAAATCAGTGTGTGAGGGAACTTCCCACTGCAAAATATAAATAAATTGAAACTGGTTTAATTAATCACGACCCCTACGTTAAAACTGCTTTTCCCTTTAATATAGTCAAATCAAGGAAAAAACAAAAAAGATTTAAGGCAAAACTACGTCTGTGCAATTGTATGTGCGCAAGGATAACATTACTGTGCACTGCAAAACAATCATTTACCAAGTTGTGCAATTATATTCATCCACAACACCATTTTAATTCAAGTCTTGACTTTTGTCATTTGCAGCACTCCAAGAAATAAAGCGAAAAATGTTGGTTATGAAAATGAACAAACAGTACCAGGAGAATTTCAACTGCGGAAATGAACTAACAGAGGCCTGATTCATGTATAACAAGAAAAGTACAACTTATTGTTTCATTTCAAAGCGCCTTTTACATAAATCACATTTCAGATTAAATCGTGCAAACTTTTTCAAACTTTATTCCTTTTCAAAGAAAGTGAACTGCAATCTAGAAATTCTCCTACACTTCTTTAACATATGGAGATAAGGATGAATGACTATCAAACTATATTCCATTACGAAGTTATATTTACCTTCAGCAACACATTTCAAATCAGAGAAAATCCACTGCTTTGTAACAAAATACTCATTTTCAAATAAATCATATAATTCAGGTTGCAACAAATGTCTGTAACAAAAATAAAATTGACCAGTACTTTATACATATATCATTTGATTGCCAATTCGGTAGCAGCAAGGACAGCATAAGACTAAAGAACAAGACTGCGCGAACAGGGAACTATAGATAAATGTAATCTTTCTTAGTCACATATTTAAGTCATAGAGGGTAATAGGAAATACAATATACATGAAATGTAGGTGTACATGAAATAAAAATATTGGCAATAGACTCCTCACTAGACTTGCGCATAATAGTTCGTTCTTTTAGTTCGTCCGCTCCCAGTGACGGCTGAGCGGCGTGGTCTGCGCATGCAGGTGGAGGGAGAAGTTACCCTACCTAGCTGCTTCATGCGCTTGCTGCGTGAGCGGCTAACGATCACCCCGTTTACATGAGCTCCCAAAACCGGATTTCGTAAACCGATTTTCCAATTCCTCTTCTGGTTGGTCATGTAAACACTCCAAAATCGATTCTGGAAATCCGCTTTTCTAACGCGGTTTTCCAGTTCCACTATCGATTTTCGTGCTCATGTAAACGCAACCGTTTTTGAAGCGTTCTTGGCTTGTCAGACTGCATTTTCTTGTTAATAATTTTCGGCACATATCGATAGAGTGATATTTTCTAATGTGAAATAAAAGTATAAATATTAGAGTGATCATGAATCTGTATATTTAAATAAACAAAAATAGCGATTGTGCTGACTATATCAGGTACTGAATCAGCTGTTTTTCAGCCGCCATATTTAGTGGGCTAGAAAATCCGATTCAGGCTATACAGCGAAAACGGTTTATGAAATCCGGTTTTCGTCTTCCGGAAGATGTGTTGCATGTAAATATAGTGGATATCATGCAAACCAAAAGAAACAGTTTGTGGATAGTTTCTCGCGTTTAAGTTTAGAGTTATCTCTATATCTTGACATTATGGAATTTATTAGTCAGATGTTGTAGAGTGCAGAATACTTCAGAACAGAAATTTTGTAGCCCTGAACTATGTAATCTAGCAGGCAGACGCTCACCTCGAAATGGTTCTCATCAACAGAACGCAAACACGTGATTTTTAATTCTGCTGCGCGCCCTCTCGCTATTGCCAGTCTACCTTCGGAAAAGAATCCAACGAACTAAGAAACAAGATACGTTTGGCATAATAGTTCGCGACCAATTGCACATATCTTAGTTCGCAACCGATCGCGCATATCTTAGTTCGCGACCGGTAGCTCTCCTTTTAGTTCGCAGCTCGGCTGCGAAGTAGGTCGCTCTTTTTAGTTCGTCCGCTCTTTTTGGCTTATGCTACCGCTACTAAAAGAGCTCTCTCTTTTGTTATTACAGCTTTTTTATATAATGATCAGTGTTGCCCAAGCGTGTGCTATTACCCGTATTTTAGACATCAAATACTTAAGTAAATAAACAAGTTATTTACACGAATGGGTGATACAATGATATTCAACTACTGTGAATACAGAATACTCGTAGTATTTTATTTTTAAAATAGATTTATTTATTTATTTAATAGGTAATTGAAGGAACATTACCTACAAATCACGCGATGCTGCGCGCTCTCGCGCCCTCTCGTTGTTCCCCGTCAGTCTTCGGAAAAGGAGCGGACGAACTAAGAGGTGAGGAATCTGCGAACTAGTTCGCGTAGTTCGCCTGTGGGAGCGCTCTTCCGAACTAGTTCGTTTGCGAACTACACAAGACTACTCCTCACACGTCTAAAGGTGAGCGTGCGCGAAGTCTCGCAGCTAAATCCGGCTA